>VYYJ01002830.1:0-19259 GCA_021029165.1 Cyphoderus albinus | reverse complement strand
GTAACGAATTTCGTGATCTGACTGCTAGCAGCAGAAGTGACATAGCGATGTATTAGAATTAGATCAGGTTGTGTGCTCTCCACATTAGTCCACCCACATGAGCCTAGGCTTGACGTTTTTCCCCTGCAAAATTTGTAATGCAATAATGTTCACATTGGTAGCATTGATAATTTTTAATTTAAAACAAGGTCGTACTCGTACTTGACATGCCTACGCACTTAATCACTCATGCATTTATAAATAAGTTTTGGAAAGGCTTAATGCGTCTGGGTGATCCACAACACTTACGTTTTTGAGCTACATTCGCCAATGTAAAGCAATATAGGTTACTTCCATTTCATTTCACATCTGCTCATTAAGGCTGCTCAGACTGCAATTTTGCAAGTGTAGGAGACTCTCGAAGAAATTAGGACTCGAACTATTTAGGTAGATATATTTTTAGACTTTATAAGAATAGCGTGGGCATATCAAAGACAGTTACCTAACAGTCATTGTTTCGCTAGAGAATGCAATGCAGCTGAAGACAGAGAGTCTAAAAGAAGCTTTCTTTTCACC
The DNA here is from genome assembly GCA_021029165.1 of Cyphoderus albinus. Lineage (NCBI taxonomy): Eukaryota > Metazoa > Arthropoda > Collembola > Entomobryomorpha > Paronellidae > Cyphoderus > Cyphoderus albinus. The sequence goes on along the minus strand of VYYJ01002830.1, from coordinate 18,704 downwards.
CACGCCGACATTCCCCTCACGTCGTAGCCCTTGTCCATAATCATTATTATTAAATTCTGTGGACGTTCTCTGTGCTACGCTCTGGAGGATGGGAATGGCTGAGTCAACAAACATTCCAATAAGGTAAAACCACATTGAGTTGCCGACAGTCACTCTTTAAGTGAAAGTTTTTTGTCCCCGTTCTCTTACACCCGTGCTCAGACATCCTCTCTCTCTAAGCATGGCAATTACGCTTTTGTCTAAAAAGACTCAAAGATAGCGTTATTACAACATTATAATTTTAAATGTAAGTAGCTGGTCAAGGCGAACCTTAAAATCTGTTATCTCGGCCACCTCTGGCGTTTCGTGTTTTAAATGGATTGCCCAATTCAATCTCTAAAATACCAGGGCAGAAAGTTGAGACATCGATTAAAGTCAAGTAAAAAGGCCCTTCTTGTACTTACAAATTAGTCATGAAAGCTCTTACAGTCTCATAAAGCGAAAGACCTTGATTGTCTCTACATTGAAGGTTACGCCGAATTTTTTATACTTGCATCAAAAATGCATTTAAAATTGACTGCATCTTACCATAACATATATCTGTTATAAGTAGATACGCAAGGAGTTTTAAGAAGTGACATATACGAAAACGTCACGGGAGGAAACCCAATACCTAATAGATTTCATAGCTGATTATAATCAAGTTAATCTGATCGATGTTAGGTATATATAAATAAAGTGGCACCATAATTTTTTGCAAACGTTTCAACTTGCATTCTGCGAACTCGTCCAACAATTCATTCATCCTTTTGACTTACCAATTTATTCTTCTTGACACGTGATTTTCATTCCAAATACACTTTCAGTTTAAGAACCTAAAAAACGTGTAGGCGGCGGACTATAAAAGTCTTTTGACTTTAAAACTGGTCCATGCAAGAAAAAAGCGGAAGAGTGTTTTATGTGTGGTCTATTTTGTTGACCCCCTTCACTGATGTATTGGCTGTAAACCTGCCTGAAGCACAACAGAAAACTTTCTCGTGTTTCTTTTCTTTACAGGTTCATCTATTTGAAAAGTTGTTTCTTTATTTTGATTCATTGTTGGCTAGTAGTAGGTGACAGGACAATATAATATTAGGAAATTGATTTCCAACTGGCGAAAAGCGCCGAAAAGTACTGCAAGCAATCACTTGATACTTTCGAGTCAACTGTTGTCGCTGACTCCAAGTTAAGGTAACGGATGTTTTATTCTAAGCGCTCTAAGGGTTTTCACTCTTTAAGCTGTTTTGCTTTTGCTGCTAGTCTCGCATATGACACACACACAACTTCTGTTGTGCTGGTCACTGCGAAGAAACTTTTGCTAGAGTGGTGCAATAAAAAAGAAAAATCTCTTGTTCGTGGTTGACAATCTAACAGAAAAACAATAAAAGCTACTTACATACATTATTCAGTAGTCACAGTTTTTTGTAGCTTTTATTTTTTCTAGGTTGTATTTTTGATTGCGACAAAAGAGGAGCACGGAGAAACTTTTTTCTTCTTCGCCACCTACACTTTCTCCAAGAAGCTTCACTTTTCCCTTCTTTGTGCATCTTTAAACGTGTAGTGGAAATGCATTTATGTAATATAATATTGGTGAACTTTTTCATTAAATGCAGGACATTTTTCTCTCGGAGGCAACTAATATTTTCCGGCATTATCATTTCCACGTTTATTATCGCAAAATAATGGTGAAAGCAAAGTATTCGCATAATGTGTAATGAATGGGCCGACCGTTCTACAAACGTTTGACGCGTTTTTTCTTCCTTCTTTCTTGGTCATACGAAGATGCCGTTACTTTCAAATTTGTTCTTTTGAACCGCACTAAGCTTTCATTTTTTTGGGACGAGTTTCCGGATAGCAGGTGTAACACACGGATATGACAAAGGGTATTTGGTAAATTGCTCGGTTGCAAGGAACCACTTTACATGATCATATTAAACGTGTCACACACACACAAGCATATGAAAAAGCTGTGGAATTTTTTGTCGAGTTTAACAACGTCATACCATTTTTACGATGCTCCACACTACGAGATGCAGTGAAGAGAAAGGGATTTGTGTGCAAGTGAGTGAATAAGCAGACAAGGAAGATTTTTTTTGGGTGAAATTCTACTGAAGAGGAAAAAATTGTACACGAAAAGGCTTTCCATCCAAGGCAATGTTCGTGAATACGAAACCTCGTAAAAGTGAAAGGAGGAGGAAGATGAACATGAAAGTTTTCAATGTGGTTTTACTGCAGTTTTTAAAAGCATAACTTTTTTCATTCTTCAGTGGACTTTTGTGTTGTGCTAGTAAAGCGAAAATAATCTACATTCCACAAATTAAAAATGATACCAAAGGAAAGGCTTGTATTACCGTTTCTCGGATTACAAACGGACGAGGCATTTTATGGATTAAGCTAATGCTTCCGTATCAAGTGTGGAGAAGAGGATTTTTTCTGGTTCGTGATGCTTTTAGAGTGGTTTGTTTGCATGGTGTCAACTTTTAAATGTGAATCGTAAACCAGATATTAGGTCTGGGATGTAAAAACACCCAAAACATGGACGAATTTGTCTTAAGCAAGAGAACCAAGCACAACATTCTAGTAAATGCTCGCTTTTTCTTGTTATGCATTAAGAACACTTTTCTACGAGTTTTCTTGGCTTTTCTTCGTTTTAGTGGTTTTTGACATTATTTTTATGATGATTATTATGAATTCTTGGATGCTGCGTTACTCAAGGTGCACTAACGTAGTAAGTGCTGGAAGTAGTGAATAGAATGAAGAGCATATGTCTGCGATGGGGTGGATCAATGGATGAAGTGAACAAATGTTCCGTGAGAAACGAGGGGATAAAAATAGATCATTTTGAACCTAAAAGCCATTGGGTGGAATGCTGGGTTGTTGCGTCCATGTGTCCGTTTATCCGATTTGTGCCCACTCCGTTTCGATAAATATTTCAGTTCGTCATGTCAGTCTGGAAATGTCAAAATAAATTGTTATGCTTCAGAAAAGAAAGTTGAAATCCGAATGCGAAACAAAGGTCAATTTATTTGGACAAACAATCTACGCTTTGATATTCCTTGGTACATTTGTTGATGTTGACTGAGTCGGTTAGGTTCATTTTTTATCAAAACGTTTAGCTCAGCAATGAGCGGGGTAACTGCAGAATCGTACCCTATTTAACGATGACCTTTTGAGGGAGCAGCTGAGCTTAGGAGGTGAAAGTGATGTTGAGATGAAGGAGGATGGCCAACTTTGTCATTACCACTAGAGTAGAGAGGAGCAAGAAGGGATAGTAAATTTGGAGCATCAAATCAAAAGAAAAGCACTCATAAAAATCCGTCGCTCCATCACCAGAACATAATAAAGGCTGAAGCTTCTTGCTTCGTGAGTAGGCCAAGGAGGAAGAAACTATTGCACTGTTACTCTTTACATTAAAGATGAAATGCGGATATGAGGGGAGGAAATGCCTTTTATCTTAAAAGTCGTTTCCATCTTTTCCTGCTGCTAAAATGGAGTTGGGCGAGTAGGTAAATATTCTTATTCATTCACTGCATGCGCACGTGAATAAATGCTGACATGCAAAAAATAATCCAGGGCAGTTCATAACGTGCTAAATATTGCGGTAGCATATTTTCCACATTTAATGCTCATTTGTATTGCTGTGAAGAAAACTTATCTTTCTTAAGACAGAATACAATGGGCAAATCTGGCTCAAGCAGAAGCGGAGCAGAGAAAAAACTGGAAAATCTTTTTATTACACGGTGAAAACGCGAGAATCCAGATAACTCTTTCCATTTCAACTTTTACTCATTTTCGCTGAGAGAAAAGTGCATGTATTTCATTTCTGAAGAGTTTCAGTCTGGAATTAATGGTGTTGTTTACAAGAGTACATAAGTACTTTGGGAAAAGTAACATCAGGAATAACATACAAATGTTAGTACATTACCAAACACTTTAAAGTGCCAACGAGTTCGCGAAGCCGAGTCACAAACTTTGCAACCAAATACACATTTACAAAAATGCTAAACGTACGAACGACACGTAATTTTTCCAGCTGCCACGGTGCTATTCTCTTCAAGTCAACAAAGCTTATTATTTACGGCGAGTATGAGCTAAGATCTCCTGCGTACCTGTTTTGCAGAAAACATCAATCAGCGGTTTGTTTGAGATTGCAAATTAAGAGCGAAACTTTACATAATCTACGTATGATGTAAACAAGAAAAATACGAGCCCCACACACCTCAGCAAGGTCAACATGGGAAACATTGTCGAAAGTCGAAACATGAAAGATGTACGTTATGTCATTAAAACAAAAACTGCAACAACTAACATAATATAGAGAAAGTGGTACTTTTTCCACTCCGCTTATTTTTGAAAGTTCGATGATGAGATTCATATGTTCCAATGACAATTTCCAAAACGTAGTTTTTCAAAATTTGTGTCATTTGTTTAATTTGTACTAAAGTTCAGAGCAAATAATAAATACGTTAAATTATTTCTAAACTTTTCTAATAAAAGACCTGACCTTTTTCAAAGCTTGTTTTCAATATTTTGTTCCAAGGTAGATGAAATAAAAATTTCACAAAGCGTCAATTTTACTATAATCGTTGAAAGCTCGAGAGGTTAAAATGCTTTCATTCAAGTTAGTTCATTTGATTGTTATCTGATTTGTAATAATTTGTTTTTATGTGATCGTTAAAAACAGAAATGCTTTGAAGACGGAGAAAGGATAGTTCATTAATATACAATCATATCTGATCTATAAACTTCAAAGAAACGTAAAACCTTTGAAGGCCCAGACTCATTCATTCATTGATTCAATGTTTCCAAATAATAAACAGAGTCAATGTTTTCAAAGGTCAAATTTTTTTGCGACATTGAAAAATACATTGCAAAATAGAATCAGACATTTTGTTCACAAAATTCTTTCACTCTTCTCTTTATCGCCCGACGTTTGGTAATGGTAGTGACATTGACATTTAATGATCTAACAACACCAAATAGCCCTTGGCACTTACATTCTAGAAATAACTAACGTATGACGTCAGACTGCTTGTCTAATTCTTTAAAAGCAACACCCATTAATTAAGGATAATGTTTTGTTTTGTCATTTGCTTGCCGATATGACAGGAATATCCAGGCTAAATGGTAAACTTAATTACAAAACACAAAATGTCTAGCAATTATAGCAAGTGTTCAACAGACAGTTAGCTCCAATTGTTATTCTAACTTAATTGCTAGTTCAGAAATTCCAATCTCCATTAAAATCGTATTCAAACCGGCCCAGCAATTATTTCGCTTCGCAAGTTAATACAACATTCCCATCAACGCGAGCCCTGTTGTCTTTGAAACTATTGGAATGTGAAAGCACGCTTAATTGCACCGACTAAAATGTCAAGTGTGCTAAGTTGCAAATGATCTGGTGATTTTCACACGAAATATACCCTCGAGAAAGAGAAAAACGCATGGAGTTGAGACATATATTTAACGCTCCCACGCCAGCACCAGTGAAATTAGATACTAATTTTCACACTGGATCCAGGGTACGCCTCCAGACATGCTTTTCCAAACGAAGGGGATGTTATAAGTGTGATGGATATTCTGACGATTGAATACCCCACTTTCCCCTGTGAAATGGGCTCTATTTATACCCGAAAATAAAAAAGCACGTGACCAGAATAAAGGGAAAGTCTTTCCGTGTATGTTCCAAGCAACAATGGAATACCAACGATTTACTTCCTTCCCCTCCTAATTTAAAACGAAAGCTGTGCCTCGAGTGTCAGAGTAATATGTATGCACTGACAAAGATAATATTTTCTCTGTAATCAGGCCGAGGAAGGAAACGGGAATACTAAACTGAACCTTCTAGTAATGCAGATACAATTTTATGTGCCACTTCATCACGGTTACGCAAAAGGGTCTTCATTTGTTTTGGTTAGGTTGTGGTGCACCGCAGCTCTGTGAAAAGCTAAATCTAGCCATTTGTTCGAAAAATATAATAGGCAATGGACTTACAGTTACAGCCTTATGTACAATTTAAAGATTTGTATTACCCTTACTTGAGCTGGACGTTGGGCTAAAAGTTTCGTATTGGCAAAGAACGTGACCAGAATGTGAGTGCCGTTCATCAAGCGAGACCTTACTTTAACAAACTTGGCATTCAGTTTTTTCTTGATGCCTCGTCAAATAACTTGCACTGTTATTATTGCATTACGTAATTTTACGATTGCTCCATATCAGCACGCACAACGAACCAATGGAATAGAGTGCTAACTCGTAACAGTATGAGTTTAGATAGGTTTATTATAGCTTGGTCGAAAAAAGAAAAACGCCACAAAACCCAAAAACACAAGCCGCAGCTCCGGAGAAAAAAACCACTCCGACACCGGAAAGAAAAGCAAAGGATTCGGCAGAAAAAATAGAAAATCAAATGTTTTACTGGTATTAGACTGGACGTTTAGAGAACACGCAAAAGAAATCTTGTTCGTAAATAGAACAAAAATGTACTTTTAATGACAGTGTTTATTAAAATATGAAAGTGTGATTTCTGATAAAAAGAAATAAAAGCTTTACATTCTCCTTCTTACAACTTCTCGCAGGCTAAATTAGCATAACTTTCTATATTACTGTCGCACGTATTGGTCTTTCCGCGAAAATTCTTGTGTGTTTAGTTAAACCGTGAACCTTTCATGTAATGCAAATCGGTACAAATGCAATTAAACTTTCATTTAGTGAATCAAATTACACTCGAGCTTTTGTCACTTATACATGTTTCACACACTAATAAATAAAATTATGCATGCATTAAAGGCCACCATTTTACCATGTTGCGAAATGTGTACGCATCCACCTACAGATGGAGTCATCCGCAATATTGTGTGAATTGAAATGGGTTTAAAGTAGAATAAACACCAGACTCTTGAAAAGTAATTAGGGAGATTTTCTGCCACTTTTTTGTCAGATTGCAGTTTTACACTTTTGCAGAGTTTGTGTAGTATCTGCGAAATGCTGCTGTCACCGTCAGAAGTATGCAAAGGCGAAAGTTTACTTTCTTTTCAACTTTTTTACTCTTCATGCACATGTGTTTCTCGCGTGTTTGTGTTTCACATAAATCAAGATCGTGCGCATTTTACGTTCGTGTAAGAAAAAAAGATGAAATTTTACACAAACTTTTCCCAGTCTGTCTGCGGGTGAAAATGAATTTAAAGTTGATGATTTCAACGAACATTTGCTATAATTTGAAATAAGCAAAAATTTTCCGGATCGTGGGAGCCGATAGTGTCATAGTCATAACGCAGTAGTGGCATTAACCAGGCTCTGGTGCTTAAAACAACTTTTGTAATTTATTTTTTTCTGTTAAACGAAGCGGCAGGTACGCATTATACAGTAAATACCTATCATATCATGCGATGCGATAGATATGACCTAGAAAATGAAACATTGAAGGAATGAAAATGTCCAATGAGTGAAATATAAGAATTGACCTTGAATTTTATTTTTAGCGAGCCTTGATTGCACAACCTTTAAAAATCGATTTGCTTCAATACTGTACTACATTTTACTTTACTATCCAGTTTAGTATAACTAAATAAGGAGAAACCGCTAAATTGTGGAATTGGTTTTTTCAGAGGTGAATTGTTAAATTTTGTTTGTCACTTGTTTACTTCGACTGTTTTCAATTATGCAGGCTGACTGCTTTTGGCAGAACGCGGCTTTTGACTGACAGTAAGTTTCTCCGTGTAGCACCTTGAAACGGTACCTGTAAATACATCTCGTAAGATTTTGTTTATCATGTGCCAAGTAACGACTCACAACTAAAAATAGCAGTAATGAATTAAAACGGAAACTCCAATGGTGGTTGTCGCTAGTTGTAGATGATTGTTGTTACATTTTTCTTTCTCGAAATATTCATGTTTTGTTTGAAATACCCACACGTTCAACATTATTTAATGAAATGAAAGCAGAAACTTATTTCGCACGTTTTGAAACTACGCTTTTGCTTTGGTATGTTATGTATGAGAGTGCAAATTAAATTCATAGGTTGACCAAGTTTCACATTGACGTGAAAAGGTTTTTGATGCTACCACGATTCAGACTTTATTTATGTTACCTTTTAGAAGCAAAGTTGTAAAAAGTTGTACGTAAAAGTGGAGCTTGATTTGAACTCCCACTTTGTATTTTTGCCCACGATCGGATTTCATTCCCTACTTTTACGCAGTCATTTTCGTCTTGTTTTCACTCTTCCGACTCATTTACGCATGAAACATTGTTATTAGCAAGTTCGTAAATTGTCTAGCGTAGGTTGACGACGTAGTTAGGGCGTATTGACGTTGGAGCATCATACACTCGTCTATATTTGAGTGACACACTAAATTGGATATCTTAGGATTACTTTCTTGGAAAGTGTTTGGTTCGTCATGAAAATGGGCAGGGGTTGTTTCAACCTGTTATTTAACATTTTCACTGCCATATTTCCAATTCACATGATGATACAATAATAAAATCGAATTTACTTGCGAATTAGATTTCATGGTTTGTGCCTTATCGAACTATACTATAAAGGGTGGCTTCCACCCACTCATGCAGTTGCTGTAACTTCTCTTCTGCAAGGTTTACATACATCAACCAGTCGCCAGTTGAACCAGGAAATTTCATCTTGCGAAGAAAAAGAGAAATAAATTGAATTTGAATCAGTTTCCGTTGTACCGAGTCGAGAACTGATCTATCCTACCTTACAGCACAATGACAAGCCGGATTTGTACCTTTTGTATTGTCGTACCTTATAAATATTTTCTCTGTCTACGCAATGTACATTTCTTTCCCACTACACAACTCGAGTTCAGATCAGAGGAAACCAGTCTGAAGCGTGAAGTTCATTTCCAGTGCGATTTAAGTTTTGTAGTTTCTACCTGCAGAAGGTTGATTGAAACCGACTAGACGGAATATTACATATACATTATGTAGTAGTCCATGAAGTCGGTTCATGCATACACATGTTCAAACAGAATACATTTACAGGAATTCAAAATCGGATTTTCCCTTTTTGTGAGAAATTCCACTGAAAGACTCTTGAAACATCCCTGCCCTTTTTACGCATATTATAGAATTTTATTCGTTTTACTGTTGACGTATTTTAAAACAAAGTAGAAACACATGTCCATTTGACGAAGCCAAGCAAAAAAATAAGATGGATTTGTAGTAGAAAAAGGACAAATAGTTCATTCTCTCTGCCAATCCTTGAATGCAAAGGGCTGGAAGGAAAATGTCCAAGAGGAAACCCTTTCCAGTTACGGGATTTGATTGAAAGTTGAAAGAAAATCAGAAATCCTCGAAGCGGCAAAGTTGGCTGTAGAATTTGTAGAAACGAGGGCTTTACTGCAATGCAATTTCAACAAATCGGGCTTATGCTACCGATATCAGAATAGCGCCAGGCAATATAAAACCAGGAAACGGTCAACAGGAAATTGCAACGACAAAGACTGAGATTCCACTCTTGGACAGTTGGAAGTGAGTTTCGAGTTACAGTTTACGGGGAAACTAGAAAAATTCAACAACAATCGAATATAGCCTGTTGGAATGCGAGGTTGCCTCTTTGACACATTTAAATGAAGTCGAACTGATCGAAAATAGAAACTCGGTAAAAAAAACAAGTTTTTTAAATTTATATTTGCGAATAAATCTGCATTGACGCGCATCACCAAAGACCAATATTTTTCACAAGGAAACTCATTAGTTATCTTGTGCCATATTTTTTTGCTTCTACTTAAAAAACAAGGATTTCTGAGTAACAGATACGTAGATATGTTTCTCAGAAAGGTAAACTGAACTCTCCATTAATAACCTCAAACTCATTTGGTGCGTGGGAAATTCCAAGGAATATAATGAATAATACGATAAAGGACACAGAATATTTCAAGTGATTTTTTAAGCAATTTCGTGTTTTATTACATCAAGACTTCTGTCAATTTTCATTTGCAAATACTCTAACAATAAGGTTAAAGAGTATATGCGTAGGAAGTAGGAATTTATGAGAACCCTTAGGAATGGAACATAACTGCATTTAACGGAAAAAAAAATTTGAAGGCTGATGCGAATATTGAACAAGTTTTTATTGTTATTCAGCTTGCAAATACCTTTATTATATTCGATTACGTTTACATTTTATTTTTGCATTTTTCCCTGCAGAAAAACGTTCTTTGATTTTGTACAAGAAGTCAGTCAGGTTTCATTGTACAAAAACAAAAATGGATAAAAAATTGAGGTGCATGGTGAAAGTAACGCAAATCGGTAACAATGTTTTTCTCAGCTGGTAACAAAGTAGTTTTTATAACATAGCAGTGCACTATAAATGCACATTATTTTCTCCATATTGTGACTCACTCTGCTTCTGGATGACACTGACGGAGAGAGGAGGGGATATTCGTTTTTTGCATGCAATAACATGAAAACGGTGAAAGAAGGGAAAAAATATAGCATTTTATATGACGACATGGTATAATCAAGGATAATAGAGCGTTGTTCGGTCGGCTTATGTAACAAAGGCTATGATGCATTTATATAACAAACGTAAAATGGTTAGCATCGAGAACATCTTCAGCTTTCTCCATTCAACATTTCCTGCTTTACTAAAGCTTGTATAACTTTAAGTTGCTCGCCTGACTTTTTTTGGCGATGACGAGGACGAAGACGATGATGATCCTGCTTTTGCTGAAAGTCGTTCCGCTATTCACTCAGTACTACCTTGTTGTTCCACGAGCAGTGTCTGCTACAGTCTGGAAAATTTTTGCTTACGAGAAAGTCATTGTCAGAGCAGAGCGAACGAAAGAGAAAGGAGAGAGACAGAGCGTGCATGGGTAAAAATCGTTGGAAAACTACTTTTTTGCTTACTCAATCGCACTCAGGGAAGGCTTGCATGCCTCAGTCTGCTCGCTCCATATAACCCCGGACGAGTTGAGTTCCCAGTTCGAGTTTGCTGGTGAAAGTTGGCCAAGGCAGACAAGGATGGAAAGGCCAGCCCAACCAACCTCAACTTCTGTAACAGACACTTTCATAGCCGCTCCTTTATGCTTAGTGTAACCATAAGGGAGCGAACAGTCTTCTGATCGTTATTCTTGCGACTTCTTTTCTCACATATTTACTTAGCAGAAAAATCAGCAAGGGTCCTCGTGGTGTCACGCTGTGTGTTCTTTTTGCCAAGTGACAACTGCCTTTTTTCTCTGTGAATCTGTTCTGTGCTCTTTACTTAGTGAAAATTGTATGAATACGGAGAGTTAACCTTTGACGTTTGTTTAAAAAACAAAAAAGTGGCATCCTCGAGAAAAGACTTATTTTCGCATTGTTTCTACTTGATTTGGCAAAATGTATATTTCACACACAATCTCTAAAAAATTAAAGTCACGATGTACCGTACCACTTTCTTTTTTTAAAGAAAACTGTGAAATAAAAATATTCAAAGAACTTCTTCAAGATTGTTTTAATTAGCTCACATCCGCAACAAACTTTAATATCTTGCCTCTCAACTTCTAACATATCACTCTCCTCGTATTTTTCATCTTCTTTTTTCTTCTCATTTCGTCTTCAAAATTAACTTCGAAAAATTTCTCCATCTCTGATTCCTCTTGTTTTAGTTGATTCGATGCTGCATTCTTTTTATGAGCTTTCTCTTTCAAACTGCTTTCTCTCATTTTGTTGACTCGAACTGAAAAAAAAACACTCACGATATTTACGTCGAACGCTGTGAAGATAAGATACGAAACAAGAATCATGCTCTGCCAATATAAGTTGAGTGAGTGACTTTTTAAAAATGTCTGTTTATTACAGCAGCGAACAAAAGTTGAGAGAGGTGTGGGTTTCACAAATATTCTGTTCCGTGCCGTTGGTAATGAAAGTTAACTTATGCATCTCCTCGCACTACTCACATCCAGAAAGCATCACTTTTCTTTTTCCCTTGCCCTTATCAAAGTCAAGGGATTCTTTTTGAGATTTGTCGAAAAGTGAATAGAGATAAATAATTGAAGTTACTGACAGTGAATTGCTGCAGTTAGCCTAAGGATGCAGCTTATAATGCTTGTGATTTTCAAATAAAAGCTCACCGCTCCACTCCAATTACGAAACTCAAATTTGGGTGAAATCCCCTTGCATAAGGTGTTTCATAAGTGAAACGGAACTAACTTGAGGATAATGTGCAAATGAGAAGCCCTGCGTCTGCCCCTCCGCCCATCTTATACAACAAAAGTACTTCGACGCACTGCTCTTCGATGTAATTTATTTCGCCGGGTTCAACAGGGACTTTTCTAAGTAGGGACAGTCTGTCCTTGTCGTCCAGTATTTTGTTATCTCACTGTCAACGAAAGTGACCAAAGGCCAACTATTGTCACGAGTTTGGTAAGCAAAATGCTGTTTTCTGGGTGATCCATGTGCGCAACATTCAAATGACATTAAAACCGTTCTACAGTACGATGCAATGAAACCGCGACAGCTGGTTGAGTAACGAACGTGCGGAGTTACTCGATCAAACAGAGGCATCTCATAACATAACCGTAATATCATGTCCGGCTAAAAGCATTACACATGGAATTTGAAACAGTCGTTCTGCCACATTACCTAAGCTTGGCGTACTCTGGCTGCTGCAATAACCATCATCCTTAAATAAGTGCAACTGTAAATTTCCCTGGATTCACTGCGGCACCGTGGTTTTTGCGGTTTTGTTGAAACGAAGCGATAGACTGAGCAATGTCCTCTGAAGACACTTTGAATCCACAATCCACCACAACATCTCGCCTGCTGTAGCCTACATTCCTTATGCTGAAAGTAAAAGGTGATTTGGATTTGGAGTCGGCTTTCCCCAATATCACTGGCACACACAGCAACTCGTCAGACTCAACGACTGTGTTGTAACCTTAGACAATGTTACCTTCCTTCAAATTCATCTAATGTTAAACCGTGCCCTTCAACATGTAACTGTCAACCGCCTCTGCACCAATTTATGCATGTGTTTCTGTGTGTGACGCACTAAATACTTTCACCAATAATCTGATGTAAACAATCCACCACTGAAACTGTGCACATTCTATATTTTAACTTGAGGGATTTCACTTTGTCCACATCTTTCAATGGAGTACTTTAAAGCGCACTGTGAGAACGGTCATTGACGTTCGCGTGTGCTTTGAAGTCCTAAATCTCCCTCTGGTACTTCCCACACGACGTTTATGCAACTTCAACCCTCTCACCACCACCAAGTGAAGATAATCCGAGTTAATAATGATCAGAGTAGGTACACATCGTCACTTTCATTTTCACTAGAGGAATGGAGAAACAGGAGCAGAAAAGAAATGGTAATTTTCTGACTCTGTGGATGTGGATTTTACGTAAATATCTAATCTTCCGTTTACATTAGCAGAGTTTCAAATAGAAAGTTGAGTCCATGCAGTTTGAATTGGTCTGGTATAAAATAAAATAGAAGCAGAGTGGCTAAATAGTCTAGCAGTTGCTTTTCATCCAGTACGAAAACAACACAGGAAAAATCTGTTTTCTCTTGATTCCTTTTGTCTGGAGAGTTGTTAAAAGTAATCTCAAACTTCACTACATTTATATGGTCGTTGGAGTGTGGGACAGGAAAAGATAAGAGTGAACTAACGGTTTCAGTGTGCTCTACTCTTCACCATCATTACCAACAGTTAATAATAAATTACTGTCATGACTTTTCCAATTTTCTCTTCTCCACATCTGCTTTTCAACTCTTGTCACTGTACGTACAGCAGAAGTCTACAGCAATTTAGCCGAGTTTCAAGATAAGGCAAGATGAAACTAAAAATAGAACTAACTGAAAATGAACAAAAGAGCTAAGGCCGATGTAGAGATAACATGATTTATTTTAGAATCACTGGTGAAAGTAAGTAAAGTAAAAGTAGCGCGCATTCAAAACAATATAATCTCCCTGAAATTAAATTCGTCGCAACTGTGAAGTTGGACTGTGGACGATTATTTTCTGTGACAATCCTACCTCAAGTAATAACCTCATGTATGTATAGAATTTACATACGTATGCATTTGAAGTTTTCACTTTCCTCTACATCGAGCAGATTTAATGGACAATTGTCAGTCATATGTTTTCCAAACGAGTCTACTGAAATTGTAGAGGTAATACCTTGATAGTTGTGTGATTACAAAAACAACAAGAGAGATTTCATCAGTAAATGAAATTTCAAAAAAATATGTCGTTTACTCCAATTGGGGCGAAGTGAAACCATACACATGTCTTAAAGACATTATCAAGCAACAAGAAACCCCAAGAAGCCGATTCATTTAAAGGTAAGATTCTACCTGTCTCGACAATAGGATTTTTACTTGCTTCTATTCTATTTATTTTTGGTTTTCCACATTTTGCCTGGCATTTTAATTTCACTTTTTACGTAACTTGTCACATTTTCTACGCTGTAGCTTCCACGCTACATAAGTTCGACATGAAAGAAAGCTTGATCGTTAAAATGGTATGATGCAGGGACAAATTCTTTCGTCAATTTATCAACGTTGTGAATCTATTCAAAAGTTAGGTAACATACAAAAATATACTTAGGTAAACCCACATTCATTACGTTGGTCTGTGGATTTACGCAGTCGTACATGTGACAGAACACAGTCGTAATCGTATGTACTGCGAACAGATCCAATCGACATTTATCAAGTCTGGAGAGGTGACAACTGGGATAGTAGGAAAAGATGACAAACGTGTGACATACATGACATACACATAAGCGTCGAGTCGTGTCATTCATCCGCACAATTCATTTTTTCGAGAGCTGGGTTATTAATAAATAACGACCTGGTCCGATATTACATATAACCTAAACAAGTCTGAGTGCTATCAAGTTAAGTAGTGGCATGATAGCCTTCACGTATCGTCTTGCAATTTTTTGCCTTTTATAGTGGTATCTTTTCTCTCTCACACTCGGTGAGTTCAGCAAAGCATTGAAAAATTCGGATAGTCGCACTCGGGTCATACGTATGTACCTTAATTTCCTTCATGTCCACTCGAACTGTACAATTCATAACATAATGACTTTCATCTACCAACACAAAAATGTCAGTTTCGGCTATTAATATCTCGCGTAAATAACGTCATCCGCCAGTTCTTTTACTGCACAAAACTTTTACGCTCCATTCTTCACCTCTTTCACACTTTCCAACTACTACATATCAATGCAATAATGATTTTCTCGTTGTTCTCATCTCATGTCTGTAATGAATGTGAGTGCGGATTATTTCGCATTTTACGTGTTTCACGCTGCCTCATCGTTTCTGGTTTGGAGTTCGTTATATGTTTGCACCATGATGATGATTATTATTAAGAACATCCAATTCACGACTCGTCCCAAGTCCCAACGAAATTTTTAGTGTCTGTACACACAACGATGATGTGAATGTGACTATAGTTTTCGTGTTTTCAATAATGTACACATAATAAAATGTCCCACTCCTTCATTCATCATCCCATCATCACAATCACAATAAAAAGTTTTATCAGTGAAACGAGCACGGTGTTCTTGCTAACAATGCTTTGTTTACGAGTTGGTCAAACATTGCATTACACCAATGGCATATTATTTTGCATTGCCTGATACGATGGTTTGATTGCTGTTACATCACGTGAAAACACGCACCAACCAAACCATTCATAAACAGAACATCATTGTAATGGTTTCATATATTTATTTAATGTATAGGTACCTAATACTGTCCGTCTCGCTTCTTCCCCGTGTTTTCGAATGTTGCTTGCTCCCAAACTGTTTATTAATATTTCCAGCTCTACTTATCTATTCTCGTATCATCCCGTTCTCGTAAATAACATGGAAGCTACATTATTCATCAACATTTGTAACCGTAATGTTTGATCATCCACCATGTCAAATTTGTGGACGGCTGTCATTTATAATAAGTAGCACAGTTGTTTTCCATGTTTAAAGATGTTTGCATCTGGAGAAAAATTGTGCTTTCTATTTGCAACCAACTGGTGCAGTGCAGGGCAAGAGCTACGATACGAATACTCTGCTTTACTTACTGGGAAGACACCGAAAAGTTTAGATAGGGAAACCTTGAGGGTGCTCAACTTTTCTTCAGTAGCGTCTGACAACTTTCACTTGTAAGAGACGAAACAGCATTTCAGACAAATGACATGAAATGAGGATAATGTAGAATTGAGATACTTCGTATAAAATTTGACATTATTTAAAGGCAGACGGAGTACGGAGACATGTTACTCCCTTATCTGTGCATTTGCAGGTGCAAACAAATATAATAAAGTAAAGCACATTTAGTTCAGATGGTTTTACTGTCGTTGGACTTGCTTTGTGGCACTTTCTTTCGTCTATGAAAGTTATGAGACATCACAAATAAATTATAAATTATATTTCATAACAATGTCCGTAATCTGAGTTTCATGATGGAAAGCTCATTACACAGCCATGTGCCTGGTTGGTTATACAATGATAACGTGACTTTTCATTGATAGTTTTGGGCAGAGGTGAATTGGACTCTCGGATTTGTGGTATCAAATTGCGCGAGCAGATCGCTAACTGATCCAAATAAGAACAGGTGTATCTTACCTACGTATACTACGTACTATTGTTTGGCACAGAAATTACAGTTGCATCTAGAAATAACAATATGCAAGAAGCAAAAGAACATTTTAGGTAGCGAGACTGATGAAATCGATATTAAACATATTACATTATGTCAATCAATCAATATCTCCAGAAGCTATACATTTAACATATTGTCCAAATATATTCTGGCATGGAATCGATTTAACTTTGCGATACAAATTAAACAAATGACTACTAAACCAAAGTATTATTTACGTTAAAGATTTAGTTACTTATGAGATGATGAGAAATTGTTTTAGTGTTAGTTTTGTCCTATTGATTTTAACCCTGCTCGCCCAATCCGTTAATCGAATACTGTCACGTTTATAAACGATGTGTGTAAGTGTCGTGCTTCTCGTATTACTTTCACCTGACTTGCTTTTTGGTCGCAGTCAGCCTTAGCCTTGATGACTGCTTCGGGAACGGACATTTGCTTGACCAGTTTTAGTGCTGGCTGATAAGATCAATGACGGTCGTCGAATGCCGGGCAGTGGCAGTGCAGATACGATCTAAAACGGTTCAGGGAAGGAACGCATTTAATTATAAATATTTCCATCTGAATCACCACGACATTTGTTAGGTCAGCACTTTTTTTGCCAAAATATTTGAAGCGCAAATACCTGTAATTTTGTTAGGAAAAGCTTGCACGATTTATAGACCTTGTTTTAAGCAATATTTTTTATATTAAATTCACGTAACATTTATTTTAATACTTTATTGACTACCTATTCATTGCCGCATAGCGAAACATCCATTGCGCATTCATATCATTCCAAAATGGAATGGAAATCCGAACATTATTTTTTATGGATACAAGTCAGCAAGCCAAATTTTTAGGTAATTTTATTTTCTCCTGCACTCCACCAGTATGATACTACCGTGGCTCTATCAATAATGTAACTATATATATGTACGTAACATAAAACGCTCCAATAAAATAATTCATTATTTCATTTCACAGTCATCATACTTATAAAACGTACATGTAAAAATCCATAAATGTCAATTTTACAGGAAATAATTTTTCTTTTTTCCCTCCTGGCTACTACTGTTCACCAGTCCATATTCCATCAAGCTGACTGGAGGGCTTGAGCTCTTCAAATGAGGAACATGTCTAGTTGGCATTTATCAAGACTTATTACTTCCACTTGTAGTGGTTGCAGAAATAGCTGAAAAAGAACCAGAACGACGACGACCTTTTATAGGCCTTGATTGTAGCAGTGTGGATCTGATAGGAGAAACTTTTATTCAAAAAGTGTAGTACATGTAAAAAGTATTCATGATTGAAGACTGTGCCTACTAAAAATACAAAAATTCACGGGGAACCAAAGTAAGTGGGCTGTTTCATTTGCTTTGCTCTAGTTTTCGTTTCCAGAAAGGATGTGGCACACAATAGAAAGGAAAAAATGGGAGCTATTCACCTAGTGGAAAAATAATAATACGAGAGGATAAATTGCTTTTTTTGTATTGACGCAATAAGTAAAGAGAAAAGCCGTAACCTTCATTTTCTGCTGTGTGTAGCATAGTTAAGCAGAAAATAAATAAATAATTTCTTGTGCTTTCACGAATCAATGCATCAGTTGATGGCAAGTTTACGAGGCCCGAATCAAATGCAAAGGCGTAGCAAGCGTATCAACACAGTTCATTGCAACAATTATGAAATGATGAGAATAACAATTCATCTCATTCCAGATTCTACAGAGAAATTGCAGACACATTCTTTGGAACCGTACGCCCACGAACGATTCCTTTCCTTTTGTGCTAATGGTCCTGGGATGCACCAGAGCATCGAAATCGCAATTCACAATCAGGATTTTGATGCATTAACGGCTTTGTTTATCCCTCTTCCTACCTTATACAAATAATATTCTGTAAAGGAATAATGCAGAGAATTATCATCCCAGTTGAAGAGGAAAATAATTTTGTGGTCGCGTTACTCCATGTGGGCAACCCCTGCCAGATGTGTATTGCATTTTCCAAAACTTCACGTTTTTGGTTTTTTCCCTTTGCTCTATGCTGTGACGTAAGCTGTTGCGTGACGTAAGCGCCTAAAAGGCGCGAGTCCGG
>VYYJ01002829.1:0-19267 GCA_021029165.1 Cyphoderus albinus | reverse complement strand
TGCGGGAAGATGCGAACTAAAACACCGCAAACTGAAGTACCCGGAAGGTACTCGAGAACTGTTTTACAAGCGCAAAATGGAGCTCCTCGCAAAAGAAGCAGACAGTGTTCAATGAACACTGTTCATCCACAATCAGAATTATTGAAAGATATTGATTAGATATTGAAAGAATAGCCACGAAAATAAAATCCCTCTAACTGGAGGGTGCTAGTCAACAGTTTAATACGTTTGTTTATTGTAACATTTAAATGTGAATATCATTACATCTGTCAGTAGGAAACTTAATATAAATTGTCTGTTTACCCTGCATAATTCAACTTCGATATTTAAACAACACGTATGTAAGGCCTAACCCAAATGAGTTCAATTATTTCTTTATATACCGATATATAAAAACACGTGATAAAATATTTAAACGTCATGGTTCCATCGTGGCCATCGCAATAAAATTCAAGTATTTCTTCACATTTGTGTAAGATCCTGGAATTTCTCTATCTACTCGGCATTTCCCTATACCGTAGCTAACAACTCCTGCCTGGTAGTATCTCCCGTTCTCTTCATTCTGTATCACGAGTGGTCCTCCTGTTTAACCCCATTCATTCAAATCAACAAATTTTTATGATTGTATTTACCATTACTATCTAAATTGTAGTTGGATGGATTAACATGTTCACAAGTATAACTGAAGTTCTCATTCTTTTATTTCTTGTAGAACAGTTACCTGAGTCTCCCTAAAAAACCAAGGCAGAAATATATTAATTCGTAATTCCATTCACATTTAAATCGATTTTAGATTGCGGGACAACTATAAATCATGTCTTACAAAGCAAACTGAAGTGTTATTTTTAGATAGTCCGCAAAGCTGTGTTACACTAATTCCCATAATTGACGTTCTTGCAATATCTTCGTATGTTAGATTTTTCTGCATCACTTGCTCATATTCCCTCTTCACCAACCGTCGACATTCCTCATTTTCAATGATTTTCACATTAAGTTTTTGCAGGCGAGTTGCCGATGCAGAGGAATCGTCTCCATCCGTCCGACCCCAACCGGAAACCACTGCATTCTTGTTATAAACATCTGAATCTAATTTAATTATTCACGCAGGCATGTTTAAATTATTCATTCTGTGCCCAATATTAACAGAATATGGTAGAATTCTTCAATTTGAAATTTGTTAGACACTTACTTTCCTCTGATAAACATACAGGTTGTACTTTATCGTTAAAACTAATTGTTCCGTTCAGTTTAATTATCGCAATGTCATTCATGTGCGACTCGGTCGGTTTGTAACCATAATGGATAATAATATTCTCAATGTCAAACTCTTCATGTTCGCCGTCCTTTTCTGTGTCCAGAATGTAGTCACCAACGATTATCTTCAATTTGTGCTTTGAAATGTAAGCATTCCTAGGGAAATAAATTTCATCTACAATTATACCAATTAAACACTAATCCGACAGTTTCAATCATCCAATTATACTCAATTGAACTTTGCACTAGCCCAAAGCGTTTTTAAGATGAAAAAATCAAATAATTAATCATTATTAAGCACTAATTAAAAAGATTGGGCCACTTTACCTGGACACACAATGGGCTGCTGTAAGTATGTAGCTACAAATGCCAGTAAAATTTCGTTAAAATTTAAATTAGATAGGTACTAACAACTTCAATGATTACGTGATCAGAAAAAGTTGTACCGTTCATTGATAATGGAGCCACCGCAGCGATGAGTGGACCGCTTTTTTGATTGAAGGGAAACTTGCCACGGGAATTCTCGACTTTCTGAGTCTTTTCCGTTGACAATGTAAGGCATCGTTTGTGGAGAATGAACCATTTTCTCACCCGAGGAGGCTGGAGAACTGCCAGCTTTGTATGGGCTTTCTAAGGCCACTTGTGAATCAGAGTCATACTCGTTGGGTTCATACATTAACTGTCGTCCACATTCGGCTGAATCTACACAGGCAATTCATGTAAGACAATCCATGCACCTTTATTGCTGTCAAAAATAGAAAATGCTCTCAAGAAGGATCTCGTAAGCGTTTGTCTTACTTTCCCATGTCTTTAGTTTTTTGCAATTGATTTGTGTAATTTTCAAATTCCAACTATAACTACGACCTTGAGCGATGAACAAGATAACGATTGGATGACTAGATGAAGGTTCAACTTCAACTACCGCTAAGCGGACAAAGAAACGTATTAATCTTGATTGAGAGTTAATTGTTTCCATTTCATCTCATAAAGTTATGATTTACCTGTATGATTTTCCATTTCACAAAGCCCTTCAACGGGTCCAACACCAGAATTCATAATGAACATTAGATCCTCCACACATTTTTCCACCTTTGGATATCTTTTGGGTCGTTTCAGCTCAAAACGTTCAAAGTCAATTCTATAAAGAAGCATACCAATAATTTACTAACTTACGGTGACAACTTAACACAAACTGTTCAAACTGTCAAATGAACATCAATCTTAATCTGTCACCTATAATTTTTAAATGCATTACCGTATCGCGCAAGTTGTTTCTGAAGGATAAACACGAAAGGAACATTCCAAGCTCTCATTCAGGGATTTTGGAAAGTACGGTGATTGAAAGAAGGAAACTTTTTCTCTTGAGACGCCGCCACAAGATTTCTCAACTTTTAGATCATGAAATTAAAAAAAAAATTAATTAATTTCGTTACAACACTACGCATTAATTATTTTTGTATTTGACTCCATAGTATTTTCTTTTGTCTCACAATGACAGCAAATATTTCCATTAGCACAAGTTCCCCTGGAGCTTCCTTGATGGTATACGCATGCACGTGGCGTTATGCATGCTCCGTCACACACTTTTTCATTGGAATATCTCGCAGGTCGTGATTTCAAATGTTTGGCACTTTTAGCTTCATTACTATGTAATGGTTCCAACAACGATCGAATGTGTAGTCTCGACTTTACATCTGAATCTTCTGTTCAAATGAATTTAATTGTGAATGTAAATTAAATTTGCAAAATATGAAATGTTTAATTATGATTACCCTCGGAAAATAAAGGTAGTTGGAACACGTCTTCAGGAATCACGTCAGGGTTTGAAGCTGTCAATAAGTGGTCGCGCCCATCGCTTGCCGCATTAACTCGCCAAACGAATAACGTTAGCACGAAAAGACATTTTATCCTCATCTCCGTCTTATTAATGTCGCAGTTCTTCCCGTATTTATGGACGATATCTTTTCAGACTCAAATTGTTCACTTCTGAGAACATTTCGACAACAGATCGATAACTGAAAACAATTTTCTTTCTTGTGAATTATATTTACATGAAATGGGCAAACCTAAATTAATTTTAACTCAGAGACTCAAGAAGCAACCTTCAGTGAATGTCTTTGTGACTTGCCAGAAGCAAAGAGGGTATTTTTTCCAGCAAGAATAACTTCCTGTTTCCACTTTTCCACAAATAGTTAAAATCCGTTGTCACAGTTCTCTAGTCGTGATTGAGTACATATTTTACACTGCTACAATGTATGTGCATAGTTTTGCGTATGACAATGGAAGAAAGCATTTCGTGATTAAATTAACCCTGATCACGTCATAAAATATTTGGCTACTGTGAATACGTCCAGTTAGAGTATGAAATGTAAAGCAATACTTAAAATGCAGAGCGTACTGAATCTGATCTCATCTGAAAACAGTAAACGGAAATTTGCGCAAAACTGTCATGCAATAAGAATAATATGATTATTATGACGCGACCTGACTACTCAGGGCCAAAGTCATCCACAAGTATTGCTTTCCTGTTAATAATCGTCACAATCCTATCATTATCATTTTTGGTGAATGATGCGTGTGGTGGTATGCGATAGGGGATTTAATTTTTCAAACTTAATGAATGTGACCATGCCCATGCAGCCTATGTCCAGCAATGAATAGCAGAAGCAGAAGTATTTTTCCCTGAAACGTGAACTGTGAAGTCGCAACGAAGATCAGACCTTTATTAATAATGTCTGTTAGCTCAACAAAAGGGCATTGTTCCATGAGCACGAGTTAAATTGAATGCTGCATATAAATTGAAAAAGTTAAACAAAGTCAGGATCTTTCACTTTTTTATCGTCCTCTTCAGCAGAGGTTTTATGGCTTTGTATTTTCAACAATGTTTGTCTCACGATAATAGTAATACCTAAACAGTTAATAGTAACTATTATTAATATATTATGATCATAATAATAAGAATAACTGTACATAACAATTATATTAATAGATAACTGATAATAATAATAACCTTACTTACTTAATTACACAGTATAATAATAAACAACAAGTAATGCTAAAGTTCTCTTTATATTGATTTTCAAAATGACAAAAATATACATTAGGTATGCACACAATTTACAAACTCAAAGTGTTTAGTAGAAACTCACAAGACTCCCGCGATCTCTCATGCACTCGTTTATGTTTTGAAAGGTGGTCACTTCTCGCAAATCTTTTGAGACATACCGTACACTGATATGGTTTATCACCGGTGTGTGACCGGAAGTGACGACCAAGTTCATCTGAGCGGGAGAATTTCCATGGGCACTGGTCCCACGGACACACAAACGGTTTCTCTCCAGTGTGGCGTCGAACATGGGCCTTGAGGTGGGAAGACTTAAAGTAAACTTTGTCGCAGTTATCATATGGGCATTTTAACTCAACCACCGAATCGTTGGGAGCCTTTCCTCTACCCCTGCCCCTTTCCTTTCCGGACTTTTTCGAGGTCACTGCGGATAAAGAGGGTTTTTTGTTACAGCTACCAGGTTTTCGCCCTCGTGGTCGTTTGGGCAGCACTGGAATTTCTATTTTAAGATCTGGCTTCTTTTCTACTTCAGTTACAAGCGGCGGCAGAGGTTGAACTAGCGGTGGTGTAGAAGCTGCTGGCAGTATTTGGGGTTCGCTTGCAATCGCAGATACGAGGCACAGAGAGGCTGTCGATGTAATTATTGGAACTGGACTGTTTGAGCACTGGAATGGAGTTATATTTTGTTCAACATTTTCAAACCAAGTAGTTGTGGTCGTTGAATTGTCTTGAGCTGGAATACTGCAAACTAAAGCATTGTTGTCGCATGGGAGCAGTAGTGACTCCCAGGAGAACGCCGTCATATCAATATCTTCACATCCAACGATGTCGTCAAACGCAGTCCCATCAAACTCGAGGTTGAAATCCGGAGTTATGGAGGTGGGTTCTGGCAATACTTGATTCAAGGTTAATGGAGTTGAAAGTAAGCAGCCGTTGAGAAAGTCGACCCGTTGTTCAGTCTGTGAAATATCAATAAAAACAAAGTTTACAATATGGTACAATGACGATATTGCATGCATCCTCATCCTACATAGTGTAAATCTCTTGTGGGTATTTCGAGACGGATTCAAATGAAATAATTAATTGTACCTGATTGTCAAGAGTTGACGTCGTAAATGTATTCGGGAATGTAGAAGTAAAAGATGCAAGAGGATCAATATCAAACTCGTTGCCTGGACTTCCGGTGGAGAAATCCAATGAGTCCCATGACGTGGTTGAACTTCCAGCAGAGAAATCCAACGAGTCCCAAGACGTAGTTGAACTTCCAGTGGAGAAGTCCAATGAGTCCCATGAGTCCCATGACGTGATTGAGTATGGAGAGTACATGTTTTGAAAATTTGTGGTCACTTTAAACTGAAAAAAAATAACATGAAATGAATGAAACGAAAAAAGGCTGGATATCACTGAATAAAAAACTGCTTAGGAAAATGTGTGTGTGTCAGTACTGGTGAGAAAATTGATTACGACTGAACCCAAAATTCTGGAGACCCTTTGCTTTTTGTCACTGTAAACGTTTGAATTACTAGAAAAAGTCAGATGGGCTCATTATGAACTAATACATACAAACACCTTTACAAGAGGATCTTGTTACAATTCATCCAAACTTTTTTGTTTCTATTCTCTGCGTACCACAAGGCACCACTCAGACCCAGTTCATTGTTACGCTATATTTTTAGATGGTCCAGAGAGCGACTTTATAATTATAACACTTGACAAGAAATGAGCCGCATTATTCGTGCATACCCTATAAAATTATTTTTAAATGAATCATATGAGCCTCTTCTGAGTGGACGCACTTGCAACCGCTCAGATGAGGTTCGTTTGCTGGAAAGTAATCGATCATGTATCATGTATACTAATAGTAATTATTATTATTATTATTATTAGTATTAACAGGACTCGGAGGTCGGGTTACCGTTTCATTGAACGAAGGGATTGACTGTTGGAAAAGGAGCGAGAGCGAGTGATTGAGCAGCAAAGAGGAGTCAAGTTTAAAAAGTCGGACCGCAATGATCACAACGCGATCCCTTTTGACATTACAGATTACATATTTAGCTTCCTTGGAAGTGAACCTGATTCCTCTTTCGGCAATTAAATATCCCACATCAAGTACTTAACAGATATGATGAGGCTCGACTTATGCATTCGGAGCAACTCAGTTTTTCTGATCTATGACCAAAACCCACACAGATTGTTTTTAGTTTTATTGCTAGCAGCTCCATTTTTCTCTGGTATTCATCTCATATGGTATCATATTCCAGACATTCCAGCAAAAGTGAAAATAATATAATCATTCTTCAATGTGTACACACCGCGTGGTTCTTGCATGCCTTTGAAATGATATTTAATTGTGGAAATTTTCTGACTTCAAGCATGTGTCAGTCGTCTGCGATTACTTGTTTGGCTCAATTGATATTTACTACAAAATAAGATTATCATTGATACCATTTTATTTTGTTCTATAAATAAATAAATGAAATATCTCGACTGATCCTATTTACATAAATCATTCAATTTTTTTCATTATCTGATACCTTACTTCTGTTTACAATCCTACTGAATTTCTTTTATTCAAGGAGTACGGAACAAAACAACAAATCAAGTCGAATTTGAAGCAAATAATACACTCTCTTTCCTCATGCTTCCAAACAAATCATTTCATCTCATTTTCATTTTATTTATAATTGTCTACATTTTAGACCACAAATATTATCACACTCTGAGTTGTGAAAATACGCGAAAATAATCCTACTTCATCTTCCCTTACAATTACTTATAAATGCATTTCAATTTTATTGTTATTTTGTGCTCAATGAAAATTGCCAACGTTGCTTATAAACTCCTTTTAAAATTGCCTTGGATTGAGTTAAATTTACTGAGGAACATTTTACATACAGGTGGCTGTCATTTTAGCGCAAAGAATGACTGGAAGTTTAATAACCCATAAAAGCTAAACGATTATTTTCGTTTTCGTTTTCTGTCTCCTCATTGATAGTGGTCCACGCCGCGGTGGTTCTTAATCTGTCATGTCGGTATGTGTAAGGTAAGACGAGACGATGCAACAACCAGCAACTTTATACAACGTTGAGAAGTCCCTTTTTTTTAAAGGCAGAGCACCTATTTATAAGCATCTAGTGAGAATAGAGTAGTGTTACAGTGCGCTTTGTTGCTTTCGGTTTGGATTGTGGAGTGTGGGAGGCCTGCCGCTTGTCATTTACTCATGACATGAAACAGTCTGCAATGATCCGTGCCAATCGACGCAGTTGAACTCAACAATAAAACCTACTCCACTTGTCAGAATGTAGAACAGAAGAATTTAATCAATCTTTAAAAGACATCCTTTCTTAAAATGTCGGCGTAGAACATTCTAACATCTGGTCGAAATCGAAAAGGGTCTCACTTTTAATGGCTAGTTTTTAAACATACACCTATTTCATTCACTTTTTGAGAGACTCATTCATTGCATATTTTTCAATTCCAACTTGTTAGAAGTTAGAATCATCCATTCTTACTTATTTACTTGATTTGGCTTTTCCTTGAAACTGTTTTTTTTAATATTGAGGATGAAAACCCAAAGTGTACCTAATTCATGCATAAAAATCACTGCGGAAATTGCGTCCAATCTTAATCATTGAATGAGAAAGGCTTAAAATGTTTCGTTCATACACCCGATTTATATTGCGTGGTTACGAATTTTCTTACAAGCTTTACTGATTTGCTTAAACAAACAAAGCTCCCGATTTTGATGACGATTCATCTAAAAATCCATTTTCAAATAGGTAACTCTAGCATCTTCCATCTTCCCTATTCCCTACAACATTGAAAGTAAAATAGAGTTACTTCAAAAAACACAGTGGACCTGTTTAAAAAATGTTCCCATTCCGAACAATCTTACGCCACGGATAAATTGTAAATTGACACCAAAATAATAGAATAATGCATAACAGTAATCATTACCACTTCCCGTCGTCGCCTTTTCTCTATGCTCAACTTATTTTTCATCATGCATGACACTTTGGCAATACGACGACACGGAGCAAGTGTGAAGTGTGAATAGCCGACTGTTCAGGAAAATCTTTATGAGCTGCATTTTATTTTTTTATTATCACACCAGCGCTCAATGCTCAAGCCTAGCGTTCGTAACCATCTCTCTGTCCTGTGCAGTGCAAGCATTAAACGTCAAACATAAAACATCAAATATTTTATGACCTGCAGGAATGCATTAGATGCAGATGGGAAATGCTTGCATTGCGTTGATGTAGTAAAGTTTTTTACGCAGGTTTAAATGCTTTAAATTGAAATACAGGCGGTATGCTTTAATTATAAATATTGATTCTGAAAAACTGTCAACTGGTTAATACCTGCTTCCCCATGAATACATATTTAGAGAGCATAATTCGAACTGATTATTAATTTTATGTTTAGCTACTTGCTAAAACTATTTATCACTATATCAATAGCGAAGTAGTTTCTGTAAATCCAATAACGAATTTCGATAAAAGAAATAACCTCGTGATGTATGCCAAATAATTCTTTGTTGCCCATAAATAACTATAGATTCTATGAAATAAATAGTAAAATCATCTACCTGCTGCACAAGTGTCATTTTAAATCCTCTTCAGTGTAATCTTGGAGTTTTAGTAGCGAATTAGCACAGCTTAAAATAACTTATTCAAATTGGAATATACGGCATTTTATTTGATGCCACTGATTTGATGTCCAGTCCGCGTTTAGAAGATAATGGTCACGAAACTGGAATTCTCATGCACTATGCACATTCCGCATACTGGCATACTGCATACCTAACATGCAGCACACCTCCGTTCAGGTACATTGAGGCACGAACTTAAGATTGTTACAACTGAACTGTCTTCAAATAATTTGGCCTCTTTTCTATACTCTAGTTATCCTTAAGACTTTAAATTTATAAACATGAGAGATTTTAAAAGTAATAATCTCTAAATCTCTTTAAATCACGTTAGACTCATTCTGTTTGTAATTTCCTAAATTTTAAAGGTACACTGCTATAGAAGTTTAAACGATCACATGGAAATTGCTTAATTAATTAGCTACAATTAAAACCTTTAACATGTTTTGACACTTCTATTTAATAAATACTTCAAAGATCACGTTAATAATGTCACATAACCCGACTGAATCAAAAACCAAGCTGCGAACACTGAGTGAAACGAAACGTTAACTGGTCAGCTTAAAAATAAAGCTCATCGGTCGATATTGTTTTAAAATGGTAATTACGTGAGAAGAACAAAGCGTTTCGCCTTATCTAGATCAGATAAGCTAATTCAATGACTGATAAGCGATTTTGCAAAGTTCAAGCATCACCGTGAAACAAAAGCTGATTTTGGAGCTAAATAATGATGATGATGATGAAAATTATGGTGCCGACGGACGATCAACAACGCGATCCTCATCTAACTTTATGTAATGCTAACTGATCTGGAAAAATAAATATTTATTACTAACTTATGTTCCATCTTTTGTTTCAACGTTGACCTCATAAAATTATGTTTTTTTGCTTCTATGAGTTTAAAGCGTACGAAAGAATTGTACGCAAACTAGTCTACTTAATATTAAGCCTAAAAAATTTGTTTCGCGATCGCTCAGCTTGTTTTGCCTTTGTTATTAAACCAGTCGCGTATTTCCATGTGTGCATTGCAAATAAATTAGTTTGCAGTATTACTCATTTATGTAATATTTACGAATTTAGAGTGTCACATTTTTTGAATAAGATAATTACGACAGTCGAAACTAACTGGAAGTTGCATAAATCCTCAAGAAAGATTCTCTTTTCAAGTGACATAAAATAATTACAAACTGGTGTCGCAAGAAAGTTAAAATTTCGCGTCAATTATCTCACAAAAACTTATCCGGACACTGAAATGTCAGTATTTTTCGCATTGTGTCTTGTCGACTTAAAAACTAAAAAAAAAAGAAAAGTAAAACTTACCGATAAGATAAAATGATTTGACAAATGGGCATCAGGCTTGAATAAACAAATTCTCACATGAACTGTTTTGCAAACTTTTCACTTAGGTTGCGATGTTAAATTAAAATTTAAAAGTAAGGATTTCGATAAAAGCTTGGAGTGGCAAAAGTGCATTTAGAGACCGGCTCTGCATACGTGTTAAACACGAATTAGGTAAAATTAGTAATTAACCTATTGGTATGTGTATTTATTTACAAAACGTGACAGCTGCTGCTCAAGTGATCACGAGACTTAGCTCAAAGAAACGAATTGATTTAGCTCAGCTCCAAATAGCTGCAAGCTCAACATATTCATGAAAACACTTGCATTTTAACAACTTATGAATGAACAGACGGAGACGATGACAGTCAGAACTCTTTAATTGTGAATGAAAAGTAAGTTTTTGTCTGTACCGGAATTACATGATTGATACAAAAGACTTATCCATAACTGTCCGTTATTCCTTACGGTACTAGCACTATTAAGAATATACCCCCGAAATTCATTGATCCAGTTTGTGGATTTACTCTAACAATGAAATTTGCATCTGCGATAAGAGTAATCTGGTTGGAGCAGAAGGATGCAATGATCTACTATCATAGAAATTGTTCTACACTTCTTATCTTCCTGTTCACAAATCTAACCACCGCACCGCCATTTTCGATAAGTGGTCATTTCCTTTATACCGGATCGGATCTATGATAATGGCTGGGATCTAATCACCACAAAACGTTCACATTGTTCACAATCACTTTGCCGGTTGTCAAGAAAGTCAGAGGAATATCGTCTCATACTTTTGATACTAATATAATAATTGTTCCTGGAGACCTTATACGAATTCAATGATTATTATCACTTTGAAAGTCAGACTTCACTCACTTTTCATGTGGACTTTTGTTCAGTTTCCTTCTCTCTTCAAGAAACGAAATGACTTCTCATTCACACGTTTTGCTGTCGCTCATGCCGCTGTACCTAGGTTGTTGACTCATTTTCCATGGTCAGCAAATAGCTACAACTAAAAGTTTAGTAGAGCAGTACTTTATCATTACTCATAGTAATCGACATTGTGTGTGTGCATAATGATGTATGCATTAAAATATGTAAATTTAATAAAAATGTGTTTCGGCGATGCATATTAACTTGAGCCGAACTTACAGAATGTGACTGG
Organism: Cyphoderus albinus; assembly: GCA_021029165.1. Lineage (NCBI taxonomy): Eukaryota > Metazoa > Arthropoda > Collembola > Entomobryomorpha > Paronellidae > Cyphoderus > Cyphoderus albinus. The sequence goes on along the minus strand of VYYJ01002829.1, from coordinate 7,795 downwards.
CGGAGATTGATTTCGACTTACGGAAGACGATAAAAGGGATGTGACGATCTGAGTAATACATATACATATTTATATATATTTTTTAAAAGGATATGAGTAGCAAAGAATAAACTTTTATTGCAAAACTGCTCACTTCTTATTTTTGCAGATCTTAAACATGTTCTCAAGTCTTAAAAATTGTTTGTCCTATTTTGTACATTATGCATTTTTGTAGGCAAATGTTTTGAGCCTAACTTGAACGTGTTCACTGGAAAACAGAACGATGACTAATTAGCTTCGTGAGCGACAACAGAGGCACAAAACAACGCATTGTACATATTTATGCCTTAAGAAGATTAATAAAACTGTTTTTATTTAGTTTTCGCTGGGTAAATCTTAAGTGGAGCTGCTTAACAGAAAGTAGGTAATGTATTTAAGGTTACTCACACAGCCTTTAATTATAGTTTATGATACTTTAGGGCAGCGTCAATATTTTTTTTATTATACATTTTCGTTATGTAGAACTGGGTTTTCACCTTACCGGCAAGCAACACATGGAGTAATGAAACGCGCCGACAAATTTTACAACTTTTTGTTTACAACAAACGAAGCAAGTAATTTTAAGTCCATCGAAAAGTGAGAGAAATTTTGAAAGGAAGGGAGACCAGTCGCAGTAATATGATTAGTTCCAATATATGTAGAATATGCTCTTCAATGTCTCAAAATGCCGGCTCTCTTCTGATTTTGGTGTGATGGAAAACGACGTTACAAAATGGGATTGCGTGCATGACTTTAATTCTTTATTGCATAAAGTAAATGGAACGTCTACGTGATCCCTTTACGTGAGAGTAAAACAAAGTATGTTAGGCATTCAGTATGTCAAATCTGCAGCATAATCATAAAGAATTTCTGGATCCGACGCAGTGTGGTTTGTTGGTGACATTTGAATTACTCATCTCATCATATAAAAACCAACACATTTAAAGAGATACAATAAAAATAAATAATGTGCATAATATTTATTCTCTAAAAGCAGTGTCACACTGATTCTAACAGTCTTTTATTAATAAAAGTACTGAAATTTGCTGCGGTCGGCTTTTTAATCTTTATTTTTAGAGTTAAATTTATGGTATTATTGAAGCAATGTCATCTCTAGCACAGAATAGAAAATCACACTAGTGCATACACACTGATTTGCCTACGTAAGCATTCCTCTGCATTTAATATTATATAAGGATATCGTGGATAGTTCGTGGATAACATCGCATGTAATGCAGCGAATGACAGGCTTAATGACAAAAAACTTTACTGGTCAAACATTTCATAAACACTTCAATGTAATAAGAGGATACATACCTTGTTCATCATTTCTGTAATATCCACTTCCACATATTTATTTCCCAAGATAATCTCAGAATGTGGAAGGTTAAGATTAGCATTAAGAATGTGCCGTTTAGGGGTTTAAGTTATTTTAATAGATACATGAAAATGATCATTTCTCATAATATAATATATGTATCTCGCTTTTAACGACGGAAATGCTACACATCTTAAGAGATTTTTTATGTGTAAAAATGATAACCCATATCATCACACATGATATATCGCGACGGCTCGGCGTAGTGGAAAAATGGGTTATAAGAGATTTTCCTCGCCGAAATTTCCCTCATATTTATTTTCCTTCAATGAAACATCCATTATTCTATACTTTCAACAAATTTTCTATATTTATTAATTCTAATTAATATCTCATTTATAGATTTTCTATTACATTACATACGATGGTTGCTGTGTCCATTATTGACTGAATCTGGGATATATTTAAATGCATTGATTAAATTGAACATTACTTAAGCAAAATATTAAATTTTTTCTATTAATCCGTTTTAAACTATTAATTGGACGTATACAAAAGTATTCCTTGATGTGGCTTGTAACATTTGATCTCAATCGAAATATTTAAAAGACACATTTTATTTCATTATAATAATCAAAATACTCAAAAACGATTTAATAAACATGATTATATATGACATTTAATGATGCATTTTCTTGAGAGAAAATATTTACGAGGGTAAAAGAGAAAATTAGGAATTGGAATAGGAAAATTTTCATTCGGGATTTCGCATGGGGGAAAATCCTTCAGGATAAATTCATATGGGGAAGTTCGAGTTGGAAAGTGAGGAAATATTCATTATATTCATGGTACCGGTAAAATGCGCATAAATATGAAGACAAATATTTGTTAGACCTTCTTCGTGTAATGTGTAAAGTACGTATTGGCAAACGAACAAAAACAAGTAAAACGTCAAAGAGACATATTTACAAGCAATAACCGTAGGTAATTCTCTTTGCTACTTCTGATATGATACATATATGTAATTATATAAATATGTAGCGTGCTTATTGATTGAAATGCTTTAAATTAATTTATCATGAAATGCCATTCTGAAGCTGGATGTTTTTGTTCCATGTGTCTGAACGTGACATACGAAAGAGGATCATTTGTGAAATTGTCACATCAACTTATACAGAGCATCTACCATTTATTTGACGCACACACATTTAAAAACCTTTGAAGCAAATAGCGTTTGGAGATATATGAACAACAAATCATCGCGTACAATAACACTCGTACTCATGGCATATTGATGTTTGATTTTATATGCAAACGGATTTGCTCTAGAAGTCTTTCACTTTCATCTAGAAAAATGATGCCGTTTTATAATTCAATGAAGTGTGGAATTTTATAACTCAATCTGTCAAACTAGAAGCTTAAGTTTTAACCTACCTGATTGTGATGTGTTCCATTTAGAAACCTTGCACAAATAACATGATAAGTTTGGGAAACCCCGAGTCCATTATTGGCCAGAAATTTGATATATGTAACTGTATAAAATACTATCTTTTGCAGTTCAGCATTACCACTGCAAAACAGTCGTCATCAGATTTGATAAACTAGGATACAAGGTATTTTCCAATACACTTTTTGAATCTTTTTTTAAACTAGCACACGAACAGCTTAACACTCACTTTTTCCAAATTATTGAATTCAGGTCACGAGAATCAAATGTTTCGCATCAAACGTTTAATAATTTTGAGAGTTGAATTTAAATTTCAGTTATCACCGACCGAACGCTTTGCACTTTTTTCACTGCAAACTAATTTCACTTACTTAAGACTTGATGTCACATTACTTCACTTCTAAGCGTCAGCTAAACAGAGCGCAATAGTGTAGCGTCCATTCAGTCAATTTAGCAATATCTTATAATATATTATTTAAGTAGGTTCATATCAATACGGATCCGTCTGTATACTGCCTGATTTTCTGCATCGGTAAATGATAACCAATTTATTACGATGATGTGATGTAATGTACAACAAATATGTGTATGTTTATATAATCACAGCCAGAGGCAATACGGTAACGTAACTTAAAATGGACTAGTATAAACCAAGCCGTTAAACCTATTTAAACTTGGTTAGTATGAGCATAATGGCTGTGAAATATATGGAAAGCTTGATGTCAAGCAAATAGCTTTTATGACAAGATTCACCTGCGCTTCCGGTGCGTGACTTTTGTCAACGAAGGGTTGCATTGTCAGCAATTTAAAACGTTTTTCTTCCTGTTCCGTAATCCGCATACTTACACGTGGAAAGATTATCCAGACTCCTCACGGCCAGCTCACGCACCTCAAAATGTTTTGAATTATTTTATTTTATGCATGTTGCGATGTCAAAATAATTTCTGAAGAATAGTAGGCGCTACGACATGACTAATATAATGATAGTAGGTCACTGCGCGGCTTTCTTTTGTGAATAAATGTTAATGTCGTAATAACTGCAAACGTTTGATCCTGCCGTATGTATTAAAACTGTTATTAAATTCGTGGACGGTCTTTTAGCCCCCTTTCACATGACTGTAACAAATAGAGTTCCATGACTGTTTCAATTCTTTGCCAATAAGATAACAGGTATGCAAAAATTGCGACGAAAATTTCTTCACGGGTTAATGAATCAACTTTAAGTTTACCTTGGGCAAATGGCATTTTCCTGCCAAATGAAATCATTCTCATTTGTCATTTTAGTTTCCTGATTCTTCCGTTTGGTCTTGGTCATTGTACTTTAAAGAATGAGTGTAAAACAAAGGAAGTGCTGGATTCTAATAATAGTTCATTCGATATGAGTATGAGAATGGTTTGTTTGCACTCATGATTTAAATGTGTTTGCTCATCCTGATGCTATAGATTTAATTGGAAAGCAAAGTCACTTGTCATTTTATCGTATCATCATCACATTCCGAGACACATTTCGTTCGCAGCGGCTATTTAAAATGTTTGCTTTCAGCTTTTTACGTGTTTTTGTTTTAGCTGAGATAATGATGACACATGGCATTAGTAGAAGAGACATAAATGCTAAACATAAAAATACAACTTTCAAATTCAGGTACACAGTGAATATGGAATAGGTAGAGGCTTTCATACTATCCGTATAGGGCAATCAACCAATGCGCAATGTCGCAGTGGAACATTCCTGGAAATAGATAAGCACAAAACGCAGTACTAATATCATCATGCCATGCGTTATAATACAATTATTATCCCTAGCAAAACATCTTTTCTATCTAGGAATGGATAAAACCGTAAAACTTCCTCCAATAGCCCATCCCCTAATTTTTCCAGAATCTTTTCAAAAGTACTGCATTTTTGAAAATAAAACACACAATTCGACCACGCTGAATCCGAATCTGCAGTTAGTTTTTTTAATTCAGTTACAAATACTGTCTGTCTCATCTATCATCTTCATCGCCAAGCAGTATGCTACGAGTGTTTCACGTGAAAAGACGGCTAATTCTCAACTTCTCGTTTGTATAAGTTTCTTCTTATTTTTTTTGCTCTGGCTAATTTGGATTCTGTTTGGATTTGATTTGTTGCAGTTTTCAAATTGGAAATTTGACTTTTCAAAAATACAAAGACATTAGCTTGTTTATTAGTAGTTAACTTAACATTGGTTAGCAAAACTTGTGAGTTAGAGTCATATTCAGTTAATCGTGCTGAGCAAATAAGGGAAACAGAAGCAAAAGACTTAGAAGCAAACACGAAACCACTACGGCCACGGCAAATGAGGGACTATCAAAGGCCTCCAAAACGGAAGACGAGATATTGTAGTTCGACAGCCACCGCAGCAGGAGATTTCAACAGGACAAGGGGAAAACTGTGAAATTGAGTTGCTTGGACATTTCGATGCCAATCAGAATCCTGTACCTGGGGACGTCGGGAGAGAAGAGGACTCGTTATTGCAGATATAAAAAAAATTATCTGCTACGATGGTGTATTCCTGATTCGCCAGCAGGCTACAGTCAATACCATTTCGAAGTGGATGCATTCTCGTCAAGGGGTGAGACTAAACAGTAACCATACAGTTAATTATTTACAATATGATTATATATTATATACATGGGTTTCACAGAAATGCTATTTGCTAAAAAGAATTAAATTAAATTTTCAAAGTTTTAATGCTTTTTTAGAATTTTCAAGGAAAGAGTGGAATTTGCCGAATCCGGTTAAGATTGCTGACCGAATCAATCAACAATGAATCGATCATAACAACCTTCTTTGTGAAAACTGAAGACAGAAGACTGTTGAATGTTGAAAAATCTCTCAAAGAGCTGGGATTCGAAATCGACGACGTGGTGCAAATTTTGAGTCATTTACCGGAACAAGGAGTTGCTGGCATCGGTAATATCAATATCAATGGATCGGCACCGGTTGTCACTGAACACCATGAAACAACGACAAGAAGGGAGATCACAGGTCAAGGTCAACCTTTTTCTATGGAAAGCCGTGAAACACGGATCTTTACATCGGGGAATAGCATCGGTCAAAATGTCAATATTGTAGATACAGACTGTGCCTTACAAAGTCCCACACATCTAATCTGGAGTTGGTCGAGATCCCCCGTGCACTTGAAAGGCTCTACCTCACTTTACCTGAGGAAAGTCTGGAGAAAAGGCTTGGTTTGATGGGCGTCAAAATCGAGAAATTTCAGGAAATTGATTTCCGCAGCTTCCTATTTCGATGCGCGACTGGCCATCACAGGCCACGGCATGTTTATGACGTCAGCTTTGTTGTAGTCAATAGTCAATAACATTAACAACCTGATTCAAGTAAGGCGGATGGGCAGATGCGACAGTGACGATGCGGCCAACAACCCCCCCCCCCCCAACTAGTCTACTTTGTTAAAAATGGAGAAAAACCAGGAAGANCCCCCCCCCCCCCCAACTAGTCTACTTTGTTAAAAATGGAGAAAAACCAGGAAGACCGTCGTCAACTGTACAATCTGGAAACTATTTTGTACTGGTAATTAGCAGACTAAATATTAACTTATAGTCGTTAGTTACATAAACTAAAATAATTTGAATCAAATTCATATTCCATCAGGTAAATACTAATAAATTATAATCAGACAGACACAATTTTCATTTCGAATCATTTTCATTTTTCTCTCTCGAAGTCACGCTGAGTATTTAAAGAACCGTTTTCTGGATATCATTGAAAATACTGAACGAACTCCGGGATTTGAGAATCGCGTCACTGATTTAATCAACTTTATTCAGAATGGCAAGAAGGGAAAACTGAAGCGGACGGTTTCGATGGGCGGCATTCCGAGCTCCGACTTGTTCTCGCATAAAGGTTCGGCAAGGAATTTAGATTTGGACATGGGCGGTATTGGCTGGGAAAACTGTTAAAACGGCGAACAACATTAGTTTGGTTGGGGGAAAGTAAGTTTGGTTTGCTTACTTGTTGACGGATAAGGAGTCTGTGAAAGATGTGGTCAAGAAGGGATTGGACTTTTTTTAAAGTGGGCGCGAAGGACGCTGATTTTCCCACGGATGATAGCAAGGCTGCTCCTCTGCCAAAACTGTTGCTGGATAAAGGATTTAGCTGTTTCCCTGTAATTACTCATTTAATACGCAAATACAAAATTTAAAATATTTGTCACGAGTTTTGTTTTGCAGTTAATTAATTTTAGCAGTTTTACCAATTAATTATCAATTTGAAGTTAAAACGGGCATATTTCTTTTTTATTTACAATTTACAGGTGGTTCAAAAACCGGGCATGATTATCTATCGACACAACCCTCAGCACACTATTGCCAAGTTGCGATTGGGAGATGGGGCGGATGTGGCTTTTCAAGCTGACTACCTAACTCGACCTCAACCGGCCCAACCTCTAACTAAACCAAAAGGTTTCATCAAATAAACGAAACTGGAGCTCCAGCTTTATCATTGTTCTCTTATTGAACTTCAGAACTTTTGTAATTTAGAAACAATAAACAAAACAAAAAAATGGAATAATAATAATAATTTTAAAAAAAACAACAAACAACAAATAAAACAAAAAAAAAGGTATAATAATATTTAAACAAAAAAACAAAAAAAAACAAATAGAATAATAATAATAATATTTATTTATTTTAATACATCATTTTCAAGTACCTTTATGTAAGTGTCTATGGTAATGTATCGATCTTTATGAAAGATTCTGTATAATTATAAATTATGAGTATATATCTCCACATTTTATTGCAAGGTGAATGAAAAGTTATGAAATGCAAAATGATCTCACGTTTCAAATTTCCAATAGTAGAATTAAGCAGTGTAAGCAATGATAAATAATAAAATTATTTTCTTTAAACTATCAAAGCTCTAATTATGTTTATGTTAACTAATCATATTGCTAAACATATTTTATTAATTATTTTATTATATTGTTAATATTTAATTACACTCAATTTCATTTATTGTTTGTATCT
>VYYJ01002828.1:0-19277 GCA_021029165.1 Cyphoderus albinus | reverse complement strand
TCTCGCTCGTCTGAAAATTTGATGTGAATTTTAGTGAAATAGAATTTAAGTAAATAACATCGACATTATCGTGATCATCATTTATTGAGTAATCATTATCACATCACCTCAGCATCATCGTCGTCCCCATGAATGAAATGGAAGTTTTGCTTGAAGTTTTGAGAATTCCAGCTGGTCTGGATTCCAAAGGGAAACTTTGTGCAGCAAAAACTGAGTGAACTCAACTTTGACTCTAGTACCGCCGTACTCTGATGATTTGATCGTGAGTCGAGTGACCGTAGAAGTTTGAACTTTGGATTCCCTTTGATTCCATGGGATACCATTGCTGAAGTTGAAGTTGAAATCTTGTTGAGTTGAGTTCAGATCGAAGTTTGAGTTGGGTACAGTTAAACTTTAGTTTATGAACAAGTTAAAGTCTGGCCTAAAGCTTTTAAAGCCGGGGCTAATTTTTTTCCGATAAAATCGTTATCACGAGAAGATCATGATGATCACGATGACCTGCCCGACCGCGATCATCATTATCAAATTATCCGGTTTGGCTATGCAGAGTATGTACATTGCGAAATAATTTTTTGCACGATTATGATAATGATGGCAAAAAAATCATGTTGCTGATGATTCTCGATTTGTAGCCTAGTTTTCCAGCTTTTTGGTATAATATAGCCATGCAAAAGTTTGAGTTAGATTTTCAGCAAAGCTACGGCCTTCGCCAATAAAATAATAAAATGCAAAGTAGGTTAATATTAATAATGTAATTTGGCGCCGGCGCTACAAAACCTGAGTTTGTCCGATTTGTAATTTTTGATTTGATTTTAATGATTTCTGGGTTTTCACACATTTCACATAATGAGAAAAATTTTATAGACTGCGTAGAAAATAAAAATAATCCAAAGGAAAAAACTTTCCAAGGTCTGATGTCTGATACAATTTAATACTTTAAATCTAAAACTTGCTAAAGCTCCCACATCATCAAATCATCTTCATCTTCATCATACACGTGAGCTACATACCTGATATTTTAATGATAAAATAACTTTTTCGAAAATATCAAAATCGCAAAAAAAATATTCAAAGCTTTCATAACACCGTCGCTTCGAAAGATGAAGCTCCTTTTGTATTTTCCAGTCGCCCAGAGTCTTCAGTCAGTTTGATGATGATGAAAAATGACGTGAGAGGAAAAAGTTATTAGTTTCGTGTTTGCAACTTGTAACTTATTTGTAGCCCGCAAAAACTAACTTATGTAACTATCCGGGAACAGTTATATTAAACTCATATTCATCACAATTTTGATATTTTCATTTTCATTATGTGTGAGAAAAAGCGTGCTGGTGCTGATGATGACGATGATGACGTTGATATTTATAATGTTGTGAGAGTAAGGTAAAAACATTGGAAAATGGAACACGCTTGTTTTTCTTTGACTTCACCGAAGGGAACGAGACACGATGATGATGAGGATGTGAACAAAGAACTTTACTTGACTATATTTTATACACTGACTGACGTATCTGTTTCATTCTCCTTTTTTGTTCTTTTTTAACAAAAACAAATTCTCATCTCGCATAGTATCATATCATTATTATCATCATTGTTAGTAAAATAACCTAGAGTAAGATTCTGTTTGGGAGAATAAAAGAAAAATCATCTCCACCTCCGGCAACTTTTCCAGCCTTTTTCTCATTCTCAGCTATGATTAACCTAAAACCTAACAAAGCTTTACTAAGGCTGGAAGGATGTGATGTGAAATGTGATGTGATGTAAAAGTATATTTATTTCCATTAAAAAAATAAAAATGACGAAGAAAAAGTCTTGAAAATGAGGTTGAAGCGAAATTGTCATTTATTATCGTTGCGTAATGTAAGTAGGAAGGATTTATAATAAATATTAATATTAAGATTAAATTTTGCAAGTTTCTACTCTAAAACCTAATAACCTATGTAATTTGGGAATCCTTCAAAATTTTCTAAATATTCTTAATGCTTGCATTTCGTAACCGGCAATTTATTCTCCTAACTTGTATTTAATACCTAATTTAAACTGAAACTGTTAAACTATTGAAGTTGCAGCATAATAAAATATCCTTCCTTCCTACGCACGCACTCAAACTCATGGTTTAAAGTAAGTAATCTGTTACACAACATTGTAACTTGTTTCAATGATATGATGAGTAGAAAATAAGATTTCATTTTTGTTTGTTATTTGCTCCAAGTATTACCCTCTCAAATACAATACAATATCAAATGCATCTCTGAACCTCAAGTCTGAAACAAATGAATCTCATGAGTTTTTATTAAAGTTTCAGTCTAAAACTTTCAGAGTTCAGTTCAATTTGTGAGCTGAGCTGCATGAGCACTTTAATTTTTAGGTAACGTATGTATTTAGCAAGTAACAAGTTTTGAAGTATTTAGATATTTCATTGTTTGTTTGAAGCGAATAAGCTTTAATAAAAGACTCGTTTCTTGACGAATTAACCAGAAAGCTACATGCTGCATTATAAGTAACAAGCAAACTTATTACTGTTCAAAGTAGTAATTTACAATTTCTCAGCTACATGTAAGCTAAGCTCAGATTCAGCTCAGTTTTATTCTCCAGTCTCCTATGGGAAGCAACTTTTAGCTGAAACTGAATTGAATTACATTACATAAATAAGTAGATGTGCATATGTAGATAGGTAAATACACATTAACATTGTGTAATCAGACGATATCCTGCTCTGTTTCATTTTATCCAGAACCACGGCCAGGGCCATGGCCACAGTTAAAAAAGTCTTCTTTATAAAATATATTTACCAGACTATGCTACAAAGTTTTTCCAGTTTCATTCACAAGTTGAATTGATGAACCCAACTCTCAAACCTATACCTACTCGCACTTGTGTCCAATTAGTGGAAGCATCAGCATAATACAATGTCAATGTAATGGTAGTTCACTAAGATTCAGTCTTCATCCAGATGCATCGTACGATTTTTTCTCCTTTATCGCTCCGCTGGACCTGCCATGGGTAAAACGATGGGACTGGACATTCATGGCCACATTTTTACTTCATCATAGCATGTTGAAGTTGAAGTTGACGTCATGCGTCAAAATTCAACTCTGCCTTGCTTTGGTCTCGTACTTCGTAGTAGCTAAAATAATAAATATTTCTAGAGTCTAGCACATACATACACACAAGTAAAATGCCGGTTGTCCGTGTCGGAAGATATCATTTATCATTTACTTTACTCTACTTGGATATCATATCATATCCAGAAATCCAGCTACTACTACAGTGCTAGATACTACATAACAGCACGTCTTGTGCATGTGCCGCATGATATGACATGATACGCCGCTTCACCCAGCAGATTCATCTAGCACCAAGATTCACATTTTCATCCGGTTTCCTTTTCATTTTCGTACTCGCTCCAACTCAGTCGTCACTTTCGCGTTTTCTTGAAAAAATATTCCAAGTTGAAGTTGAAGTGTATTAATATCAGAAACTGTCTAAAATTTCGTAATAATTGTGCAAAAAAAACTGACGTGACATGACGATGCGACACTCGTCTTAAATTTTATTTACACCGGAAAAAAATTGTTAACGTGAGGTGACGTGACACACTCTTCATTTGTACTGACCTCTGACCTCTGAGCCGGACTCATCTCAGAGCTCCAGGAGGATTTTTTCTTCCCAGTGATATTTAATAACTCAGGTATTTAAATAAATTTCAATTTTGCAGAAAAAAAATTTATAAAAAATGTTTTGTTGGAATTGAGTTTTGAAACATCTTTTTTTGATTTTCCAGCATTTTTTCTCAATTTTTTATTTAAAAATGGCGACAAAATTCCTCGACGTGAAGCTGAAGGAGCCGAGCTATTTAACGTTGGCGCCCTACGAGCGTGATTTTCCGTTAACCTACTGGCGCGAAGTTTTTGGCGATTATTGGCAAATCAGTGCGTACACTAGCGCCCTCTACGTGACACTCCTGTTCGGAGGCAGATGGGTGATGAGCCACAGACAGCCTTTCAAACTGAACGGACTTTTAACCGTGTGGAACATCGGACTCGCGGTGATGTCCATCTACGCTTTTCTCCGCGTCGCCCCCGAGTTCTTTGTGGTTCTGTTTGGAAAGAATGGATTCCACAATTCCATCTGCGAGTGGTGAGTTGCAAAATTATTTTTGTTGGAAGTGAGTGGTACTAGTAAAATGTCCCGGTGGAACAAGAAAGGAGAAACGTGTTCCAAAATGTAACAGTCCAGACTGTCAAAGTGAAACTGAAACTGTCCAAAAAGAATGTAGCACATACATACTACACAGTTCCAGGTCTTGGAACATGGTTCCATATTATGGAACTATGTTTCACATTCCTGTTCCAGCAGCGTAACAAGGCTCGATGGACTTAAAAATATTCTCAGTTTCCACTAGTAGGGAACGCAAAGCAGAAAAAAAATATCAAAGAGATCCCCTGTTCCAAAAGTATGTTCCAAAATGTTCCAAAGTCCCTTGTTGTGTGTCTTACTATTATTTTCCAACAAAGTACCAATACAAAGCCCAAAGCCGAATTTTGCAAGGAACAATTTTTATTACTGTTTAAGTGAAGTCAAGTATCGACGTTACGTTAGTCGTTAGCTTTACGTTACTTACAGCCATGTTAGTTTGGAACTTGGAACTTGTTTTGAAAAAACCAGAAACATTTTTTAAAAGCCACCACAGCCACGATAACCCCCATACCACAGAAAAACCTATGTACTAGTACTACATCGCACAACACTTGCCAACATTTTTTTTCCACCGAGACCCCATTTGATTTGATTAGTTGGGAAAAATGTAAAGTTATTATGACAAGAGGTGGATTTTAACGATAACCGTGGGAAAATCCTGTTTTTTATTTTTTCTTCTAAAGGCCAGAGCATAACGGAGCAACTGCCTTCTGGAGCTGGATTCTAGCGCTGAGCAAAATCGTCGAGTTGGGAGACACCGCTTTTATCGTGCTCCGCAAGCAGAATCTCCTTTTTTTGCATTGGTTCGTGGAAGATTTTTGAAAATTAATTCTTTGTATAAAAAATGCAATCAAAAAGTCGGATCCATCGATCGATCCAAAACAGGGAAGCTTTGCTTTATCCGGGTTTCTGATGAGTCTCCGTTAAGACTAAAGCCTGAAAATGTACATGAACACACGCATCTTTTCACATTACATTTCATTGCGGGACAAAGTGACACATCCCAAGAAAAAGTCACGTCAGCACAGCATGAGATTGAGAAGAGAAAAATGTTCTTATCTTGAGAAAAAAGGTTCCAGTCCGTTCCAATCAGTGGACACGTCATCCGGCCATTCATTTCCCACAAAGAAGAAAACAGACACGTCTCTCGTGACTTGTCGACCACCACGTCTCTGTCTCAAATCTCAATCCTACTAAATCAATGTGTCCCTTTAATTTGAAGAAGGAAGGAAAAGAAGATGCGTGTGTTTATGTGTCCAAAACGAGATGAATGTCATTTAGAAAGCGATTTTCTTTTTTATCTCTGGTCAAGTCGTGATTTATGGCTTTCACTTAAATAAAGCAAAGTTTTTTGTTTGGACTTTTTGGAAAGTTTTTTCTAGTTAATTAGCTAATTACTGTGATTAGATAGATTAAACCATTTTTGGAAACATTTTTTCTCTCTAGGTATCACCACATCACAACCCTGATGTCCTGGTGGGTCATGTACCACTGGTACGAGCCGGTGCAGCAGTGGTACGTGGTGATGAACTCGTTTGTACACAGTTTCATGTACACCTACTACGCACTCCGCGCCATGAAAATCCGGGTGCCAAGACCCATCGCCATGTTCATCACAACGATTCAATTGCTCCAGATGGTACTTGGTGTAACGGTGTCTTTCTACAGTTACTGGGTGATGAAGGACAATCCGCAGAATTGCACTCACCGAAACTGGTTCGGACTCAAGGTCTCTTTCGCAATCTATGTGCCCTACACCATCCTCTTCGCGAAGTTGTTCATCGACTCGTATCTGGTCAAGCCGAGAGGAAAAGCTGCGGCTGTGGTGGAGAAGAATGGCGCAGAGAAAACCAACGGTCACTCAAAGAAACACGCTTAATTTTAAAAAGACTCAAACTCACAAAATTAAATTTTTGTTAGCACCCAGTAAAAAATACATATCAAACATAATACAAACTGGAGACTCTTTTTGTTGAACAAATATAAAAAAGGTGGAAAATAAAAATAAAAATGGATTTTTGGGGGTTAAGGTTTACTAAGTCTGTAACTGTGTTTCTCATCACGTTTTACCTCCTCAATCTCAGCTCAACATTATTAAGGCCATGAACTACTAAGTCATGGGTTTTGTGATGTAATACCATAGTTGTCCAAGCCGCTGCTACCACTTTGCTTTGTTGCGTTGCATCTGTGACTACTGCGACATTTTTCTCATAGAAAACAGAAAAATGCAGTTAATACTAAATACTCTCAATAAAAACTTATTTTGTTTCAAGTGGTTTGGAATTGGTAATGTCATACGAAACGAACGACGCTACTGCATCAAACTACCTCCATTGCATTTTATATTAATCTCAGATATTTGCTAGTTGGTTGCTTGATTTGCTGCTTAAATGAAATCAATTGGGCGAAGAAAAAATGAATCTGTGACAGTTGCTGCGACGTTGTTGTTACTTGTTGTCGCACGTTGCTTTTCCTTTTTGGAATTTCAGATTTTACAGATCTTTTAAAAGCTCATTGCTCATTAGCTGAGTTTAGTTTAGATGATCATTTTGATTATTGCATTGCTCTTGCTGCTTCATAGAGTATTTCAATGACTCTAATGTAAAACAAAAATTCTGTGTCCACGTCCACCCACAGCTATATAACATAGACACAACCACATCATCGCCATCGTTGTCAGTTGTCACCACCATCGTCATCATTATGATGGTGAATGTCATCAAAAATGAAATGGGAATGGAAGTGAGTGAGAAGACGCAGCTGCTGCTGTTAACAGCACATGGCTGGCACATTCATGTAACTTTGCTTTGTAACCTAACACGATTTTCAGTCCATCATCATCGCTCTGATTTTTGTTTGTCTTTCTGAGTTACAATATGAAATGAAATGTCGTCAAACATCAAACACTCAGTTTAATGAATCAGTGCGAGCGAAGNAAACACTCAGTTTAATGAATCAGTGCGAGCGAAGCGAGCCACAGTCACACAGCCACCAAAGTCTAGAGCCCAGAGCCATTAATGCAACACAATGCAATAAAATAAAATAATATTTTTTACGATTCGATTCGTAGCAGCGTTCACTTTGACTTTCATTTGGAGACAGCGTGTGTGTATGTGTCTGCACAAAATTTTAATAGCTGGAAGCGAAGTGGTGGTAGTGGTGACCGAGGGCGATTTTTTGTAATTTTTCCCCTTTGTTTGCTTTCAATCTCTGCACACATGTGTGTTCATTCCATTGAATCGGTGGCTTTTTTATTTTCTATTCAGAACCTTTCAATTCTAGGAAATGGAAAATGAAATGGAGATGGGCTTAAAGTTCATGAATTCATGAATTTTCAAGCTGAAAGGTTTTTCAATAAAAGAAAATAAAAAGAGAAATTAAAGTGGATTCTGTGAATTTAAGGCGAGCGGCTGTACCACGTCACGTCACTCTGGCTGTGGCTCATGGCACTGTAATAACAAAAACGTTTTTTTTTTGACAAATTACTTATTTATTTAGAAAAGTGACATGACGTAACTAACAATCATGGACATTTTCAACTTACACACATACATATTGTACAGTATGAAAACAACCAAAATAAATGCTCTAATTTGAATCTCCACATTTTAATTTTGTTGTGTGTCCAGTCCAACACTCCACAGTCCACACATATTTACTAGATCTCACTTTCGGTGCTAAATTCTCATGATCGCTAATCTAATACCTAAATACTCGAGAGTAAATCATGATTCATGAATCTCACTCTATTCTATAGTGCCATTTCACTATGCGACTCCACTTGAAAACAAATTCTCAAAATAATTTTCAAATCTTCTCTCATTTCCCCAAATTCTCACCTGGCCAAGTTCTCAGAAATGCAAAGACTCACAATAATAGTTTTAATGTAATAATCAATTAACTTTTAATTTATTCTTAAATAACTTCGACGCCGTCATATGTAAACCGTAACGTAATTGCTTCAATATTTAAGCAGATACGTAAAATGCCTAGGCTATTCATTGTTATCCAATTTCCTATGACGCGCCGGACTGTGCATTTGATTGGTTTTGTCAGTCAACGCCAATTCGCATTTTTGATTCCGACTGAAATCTCAACTCATTTCCTATTTTCTGATTATTAACATTTGCTTTTCCCCCTTATTAAAACCGCCTTCCATTTATTCATTTAAGAATTTCATACATGGAAGAGTTTCAAAAAAATAAATAAATCATTTTATGGGTTAATGGACCTCTCGTCTCATCTGGAAAAAATCGAAGCAAAAATAAAAAACGAAACGAGCTAAAAAAAATAACAAACAGTGACCAAATTTTTTCTTCGTTTTGTTAGATTAAAAAAATCTCATCTCATCCAGATAGACTAGATTCTCCATCTCAAAATGTAATGTTATGTTCTATAGGAAGAAGGCGGCTGTTTCTGTTATGTTGGAAAATGTTGAGTTGGAAGTTGTAAGTTGGAACTGGAGGAGTTTCAATTTCAATGGGACGGAGATAATTGCTTGAATTAAAGTGCTCAGAAAGAATTCTGCTCAGTTACAAGTGCATGTGTCCATCCATGTCCATGTAATGTGTCGCTGCTGCTCCACTCACTCACTCCCCTTACCCACTTTACTCCAGTTCCTTATCCACTTTATCATTTATTATCTATTAATGGAAATTGCTTTTGCCCCCTCCTATAAAACTCAAACTTTTGTATTATCTATCTATCTTCTATGTTGTATCTACTCGGAGACTAAAATAGCCTCATTTTTATCTCATCTCTATTCCATATCTCTCTGTGTGTGCTCCACTTGACTTCACTTGACTCCACTCCAGACACGGACAGAGACTTGACTTTTCTTTCACAAAGAAACGCTTTGAATTCTCCTAATTTAGCTAATGAGTATGAGCTTTTTTAGAAAAAAAGAGCCATGTGATGTAATAGTATTGGAGCAATGTTGAGCAGCAGAACAGTTTAAAGCTCGAGTTTTTTCATTCCCATTCATTTTCACAAGTGTGTGGGGTGAAATTTTTCTTTCGAGAATGTCAGGACATTGTGGAGCCTTCCTGAAACTTATTTATCTGCTGAATTACTCACAATCACATCAACACTCAACTCTCAACACATTCATTACTCAAAAATACATCAGTACGTATCTGTTCTGTTCTACAATAATTCAACAGTTTCTATTCACAGTTTTCATCCTATCGTCGTCACTCATCACCATAAAAGAGTTATCAATTTTCGCCACTTCACTTAACTCAACTTTTAGTTAGTCGCTTTCTTTTTTAGTATGCCGAAGAAACAAAAAAATAATATCTTGGAAAAAAGAATTTTAGTTCGTTTCGTTTTTTCCAAACTTCCTATGAATACGAGCTACGATATGTATGATACTATGATCATGATCTGTCATGTTATGTCATCACAATCTCCCAAATCTCTCTGCTTTTCTTCGCTCCGCTTTGCTTTTTCCTTTCATAATTTATTGCCACTTTCTTTAATAACAGAGCAGATCAGATCAGAATCACATTTACTCTCCTTTCAGTGCTCCTACTGATACACTCGATGTCCTGGAAAAAATAGGGAAAAATTTGAGGTCGATCTTGACTTCGACGTCGAGTCCAAAAGTACCAATTCCAATAATATAAAAAATATCCCAGGTTCAAGTGCAAGGTTGACCATCATGGGTTTGGGGTTTTAAAATAAATGGGCATTATGAGACACAAATATTCCCCATATAAAATCCTAAATTCCCTCCAAATGCCCAGAAACGCCCAAATGGGGTTTGAAACAAAAAACTCACCGGTTTTTTCTATCCCTGGCCGCAGATGAAAATAAAATGAAAATAAAATTGCTCATATCATACAATAATCCCGGTCATAAATAAAATATTTTCTCCCGAGTTTTGCGACTTTGACAAGACAAGAAAAAATTACGTAGCTTCGTATGTGAAAAGAATGGAAGTCAAGATTTTTTTATCTGGAGTCAAATCGAAGTGGAAGTCAAAGTCAACGCTCGGTCGAGTATCTACTACAGAGTCGAGTCGGCTCCTTTTCCCAATAAAAATAAAATTACGATAAAAAATGAAATGAAAGGCCATTTCTGAATAGAGAATGTAAATGTTGTTGAAAATATTCAAATTAAGGCTCAATTCAAATCTACTATTACATCGAATAGAAAGAAGCGTGTCATTTGGTGGATGAAATGAATGCGAAATGCAAGCCAGTTTTTATTATTGTTGTTACGTTATACTACATTAGAACGATGATGATGATGGTCGATAATAAAAAGATGACAATGACAATACTATCACATGAATGTGTCAGTGAGCCACACAGTCACAGCCACAGCCACAGTTAGAGCATCGGCCTTACAGCTCTTAAGATGGAGCGAGCGTTACGATTGTGACTTACTTTGAAATGGGCATGATTTCATTTTAGAAAAAAGAGCAAGTGGCAGTGGCAAGTGGAGCGTGCTTGAGTCTGACTTGAGTCGTTGAGTTGAATGTGACTACGTTGCTCGACTTGGACTCAGTCACTGAGTAAACGCAAACTGCACCAGTTTTTTAAAGCGATTGTCAGTTTAGAGTTTGCTTAGTTTAGATTTGGATTTCGATGGAGGAGGCGGCAGGAGGCATTGACTGAGTTTTAAGTGAGACACTCCATCCCATCACATCACATCCACTTCCATTTCCACTTGAATCGAGTGGAAAATAGACAGAGTCATAGTGGTAGAAGCGGCGTCTTCTCAGCTCAACTCAGTGCAAATTTTAGAATGGAGATAGTATTACACGGAGTTAGTGAAAATGCGAGTTTCAACTTGAGCTCGAGTTTTGTGAGTTGGATTCTGCTGTTCCATGGACTTCTTGGAAGTGGAGGGAATGAAAGTTCCAAGTTGGAACAAAGTGGCGCATAAAACGGGCATTTTTTAGTGTTCCCATTATATTATTGGTTTTCTTCGCGACAAACGACTTTTCTTTATTATATCATATCATATCAGACCATATCATATCATGGACCATTTTGGAATCTGACTGAATAAAAAAAAATATTTCTAGAGCCTGAACAAAAAATTTTTTAAAAGAAAAAATCTTTTTAGAGCTATGGAGCTTTTGATCAACTTCGGCTTTCGGCTTTGGTCCTGCATTGCAAAAGAAAGTGTGAAAAAAATGTGATAGTAGTTCAGTTCTTTTAAGTTCCAGCTTTTTTTGGCCATATTTTGCGAAAATGTGATTTTCTTCTTGGAGTTCAAGACGCGATCGAAATGAGATGAGAGAAACGCGAGCCGAGAGAATTTTTTTCTTCCGGGTTTAATTTGAAAAAGAGTTTTTTTTTTTTTGCAAAAAAAAGTTTTGTATTGGATTGGGTCGTGGACAGCATGGCGCCAGGCGCCAGTAAAATTTTTTTTGCAAAAAAAGAATGTAACGTAAAATGTAAGACAATTAGATTAGATAATCAAGTAGTTTGGTGAAACGTGCGATTGTGCAATTCCGTAATCTGATTTTGTCCTCTGATTTTGATTTTTCCAGAGAAAGTGAAAGTGAAATCAGGAGAAAAAAGACTGAAGAAAAGAATGGTGAAAGCAAGTCAAAGTCAAAGTCAACGTCAACGTGGACCCCAACCTCAAAGTCAAACAATGACAATGGCGAAAGTGCCACTTTCTCCAGCAACTTTCTCCCAGGAGATTCCCGAGAAAGTGTGGCGGAAGATGAGGAAAAAAGAAAAATGTGGAAAACAGGGGAAAATGGTGAAAGTGAAAGCGGCTCTTTTTCTTCTCACAACTCTCACGAATTTTTGTCTTCTCGAGGCTTCCTCTTCATCATCCTCGTTTACATCCTCCTCAGCGAACGGAATCTTCGCTGGACAGTGTCCAGAGCCCTTGTGCGAGTGCACGCTTGACTGGAGAGGGCGAATGGAAATTGCCTGTTTGAACGGGCAAATGACAGACATTCCAATGGGCAGGATGAATCCGTCCACGGAAGTGATCAAGATTATCGGGCCCAAGGACAGACCCAACTTTCTCACCATTGGAAGACTCTTCCGACAATTCAAGAGACTGGAGGAGTTGCACATTGTAAGATTTTTATTTTTTACTTTCTCCAAAAAACTTTCCAAAGAGAAATCCCAAAATGGTAAATAATAACAGAAAAGAACAAGAATTACAAATAAAATGGACCATTAGCATTTTATGGTGCATGAATGAATGAATGGAAAAATCTAGGAGAAAGCAAAGTGTTGCATAAAAGCCAGATTCTCCGTAATCCTGTCTTGTCTGTATCATCTTATCATAAAACGTGATCATTTCACTATCACAATGTACTACAAGTAAAAAGGTAGCAATAAAAAGAGAAAGCTGGAGAAAGCAGTGAAAGTGGAAGGGGAAAGTAGGCTAGAAAAAAATATGCTTCTCCTTCAATTCCTTTTTCTTTCATACCAGAGTGAAACACAGACACAAGCCCAAAAAAAGTGGAACATGAAGGAAAGTGAAAGCGGAGTAAAGTGAAAGTACATTCAAAGTGAAAGCAGAAAGTATTAAAAACAGCAAAAACATCCATCCATTTCTTAATGAATTGGCATAAAATAAATAATCCCATTTTCTCACAGCAAAATCATTTATGAAGTGGAACACTTTCACTTTACTTTCACTTTGATTTCACTTCCATTTCCACTCCACTTTTTTTTCTTTGAAATAAACTTAGATTCATTTCCTTTTTAGAAAATGTAACAAGATGAGATTAAAAAGTTGTATTTGTTTAACGCCTCATTTCGTTAAAACCGAAAATCCTTGGTTTTTTCTCATAACAGTTACGTTTCTTCTGTTTGCATTTTTTATACAAAAAATCTTCCGGTAAAACTTTCCCTTCATTTTACTTTCACCACTTTCTCCACCACCAAACAAAAGTAATCTGAGCAGTACTAAGCTCCAATAATACAATCGAATCAAATCAAATAAAAATAAAATCCAACGAGATTCTCATCATCATTATCATCATGATCTAACGATCATCCCAACTTTCTCCAGCAGAAAAAAAACTTTTTTCATTTCAATCGGCATAGACAAGGACAATTGTGTTACATATATGGACGGATTGTATGTGGCTGTGTGGATGTGATCAGCTCAACTCAGTCAGCAGAAAAAAATGTTTTTAAGTGGTGCAATAAAAATGAAAGTGCGTTGTTACTCTAAGGACAGTTACAAACCGTTCCAGTTACTTTCACTGGAAACGTTCTGGAGAAAGTCGCCAGTTTATTACTGGGGTCGGTCTCCCGCATCCTTTTTTACACACACTTTACTACCACCATACAACAACGTATCTGCTTTCTCCTCCTTTTTTTCCATTATTTATTAGTGGTAATTTTCTCTTTTCTTCGAGAAAGTCTCTCCTCTGGTTGGTTTAGCAAATTACAAAAGATTTGGAAAGATACATATTACTTTGAGTATTTATCTAACTGAGTTACATTACATTAGTAGATATAAATCGGCATTATTCCGCACCATATGACCATAATGACCCAATAATTCCAATTCATGTTTTTCTTTTTTTCTTCCACTTTTTTCTCCAGGTCGGCTCAAATATTCCAAACATCGGGGAAAACTCCTACTGGGGGATGGTGAGTCTCCGCGTGCTCAATCTGAGCAGTAACAACATTTCCCAGATTGTCGAGTCCAATTTCAAAGGTGAGTGAAAGTTCTTGGAGAAAGTGGTAAATATTTCAGTCAACATTTCGAAATTCCCCAGAGAAATGGAATTTTTTACTGTAAATGACATTTTAATTTCCAAATATTTGCTTTCACTTTCACATTTTTACTCTCTCTGGTGAAAATGATTAATTAGTTAGGAGAAACGAGAAATGAGATTTTGCAGGGATAGAACCTAATCATAATATGCAAATTAGGTTGAGAAATGAAATGGACCGCTTAAAATGAATTATTTGCAATGTAATGTAGTTGATAATAACATTGTAAACGCAAACAGTTCATTTTCTTGGAATGCAAGTGAAAGTAAAAAAGTGAAAGTCGTAGTAAAAAAAACATCTCGAGATCCAAATCTTTATTGCTGCTGTCATGCTGCTTTCTGTAATAATTTTGGAACTGAAAGTGAAAGCGGAGTGAAAGTAAATCTAAATCCTCTTTCATCTATAAATGTCGAGGGAAAAAGCATAACTTTCACTGGACTAAACTAGACTGGTCAAAGACCTCCCAGAATATTCTTGAGAAAAAAATCTGTTCTAAAAACGTTCTTGTAAATATCTAGGCTCTTGACAAACAGATTTGATGTGGAGAAAAGAGATTTTTTAAATTTTGCTTTCACTTTTTAAAACTTTCTTTTTAGGACTGGTCAACGTCGAAAACGTTTCTCTAGCGGATAACTCCGTCGAGTCTCTTGTCTCCGCGTCGTTCCAGCACATGCCCCAGCTGCGTTCCTTGGACCTGAGCTCAAACAAAATGACAAAGCTCGTGGAGCGCCTGTTCTACAATCTGCATTTACTCGAAATACTCGACATTTCGCACAACCCTATCAAGGAACTGAACCCGGATGTCTTCCGAGATATTTGGAGATTGCGTGACCTGCGGTAAATACCTTAACAAAAGAAAATAATTAATTAGGTTTAGAAAGTCTAAATAAAACAATAAAATTTTGTCCTTGAAAAAAGCCTAATTAAAATTAATTAATTACATAATTAATTTTCTTCCTTTCTCCATCCAGATGCAGGAGGTGTTTTCTTAAAACCATCAACCCGCTTTTGTACGCCCTGCTGCCTGGAATAGAGGCAAGTATAATATTTTAACTTTCTCCGACTTTCACCAAAAAAATAAAACACAAACTGTTCCTACAATGTCCATATAATATAATATTAATAAAATATGAGTGGGAGCAAAGACAGACCCGTGATAATAACAGGAGAAAGTCTCTTGCTTTCACTTTACTTCCATAACACCGTCTGTTGAAAGTTTTTTGGTTCTTGTGTCTGGGTACAATATCTGTACACACAGACACATACGTACTGGTATTATAATGTAGTGGCGTGCGTCTCGTTGATACGATACTTTATGAAAATTATTCGTGTGCTTTGCACTCCAAATCAGCCTTTGTTCACTTTCACTCACTTTCACCCAGAAGACTCGTGGAAAAAGCCTCAAGGATAAAAACTTGTGTTCACCATTTTCCTGGTTGAATGGGCCGGGGCAACGAGCGGACAAAGTATCTGGTGTGTGCGGTGAATGAGGAAGCTACGTATGTACAATATAAATGTTATGTTAGGTACGTACCTGCTTTCACTACTTTCTCCGTACCATACAAACTAAAATAAAATAAAAATGATGTATGGCTACCGGCATCATTTGCTCTTGCCTCTTTGCTTCCTCAACTCAACTCAACGATGCTTTATGCTTCATTATTTTTTTCTAAAAAAGGTGAAAGCGCTCCGAGCAAGAAAACATTTTAGAAAACGAAGTAAAAGTAAACGGTTGTTCCTAGCCAGTCCAAGGTCGCCCATTCACCGTTTACTTTCACCATGATGTGATGCAGCGAGTGAACACAAGTGAAAACGCAGCTTTCTCTACTTTCACCACTTTCACTGCGATCTTTCTCTGGAGTTTATCCTTATCCTACCCTAGAGTTTTTCTTTTGAATGTCTGCCAAAAAATTTGGTGAAAAGCAAAAGTGAAAGCAGGAGAAAGCAAAAACGGAGACGTTTATGTTGTCGATAAGGCGGTGAAGAAAAGAAGAGAAAGCAAAAGGGTAACTTTCTCTTCGGTATTGTTCCCCATTTTATTTTTTTCTAGAGGCAAAAATTTTTCTTGCTTTGGAGAAAGCAAGTGAAAGTGACCAAAAAACCGACATCATCATTCTACTTATTCTACGCAGTTGAGTGAGTTTGTAAGGGAGGTATGATGAAGCCGGAAAAATCTTGCGCGCCCAATTCACGTCCATTATTATTACTCGCGTCTCAATGACCGCCAACAATACAAGAGAAAGTCAGGAAGGAGAAAGCAAAAGAAAAGACGCATCTCCCTCGGTTTTGTTTCCCTTTTTTTCTTCTTCAACTCTTTTGACTTTTCAAGTTTCGATTTACTCGCAGGCACAAAAAAAAATATTAAAAAAGGGGGAAAGTGGAGTGAAAGCGGGGGAAAAAGTAAATGTGTTTTAGGAAGTGTAAGCGAGAGAGTTGAAGTGGATTAAGGAGGAAAAAATTGTGATGGACGATTGGAGATCGAGTGGATATTTTTTTGGAAGAGGAACCGGAAGAGAAAGTCTATCCAAGGAGAAAGTCTAGAGAGGAGGAGGATATATGTGTTGTATATCATTCTGTCAAATAATTTTTTTCGCGATTGAACGGTTCCAACTTGGAAGACGAGACGATCATAAAAAAGAGAAAGTTGCAGGCAAAGACACTGACTGAGTGAAAGTAGGAGAAAGCAAATACAACACAGAATGTGAATAAACCAACAAAAATAAAACATGCACGTACATAGTATATACTAGTAGTGCGTAGTATGCAGTAGATAATCTAATATGTTTTAGAAAAAAAGGAATTGGATTGAGCTGAAAAGGAAGATAGGTGGGTGGTCCTTGATATAAATGTGATGTAACCTTAAACCTAATACAAATATCAGCTGAACATCAGCGTCACATCATCATATGGAGGTTTTTTGATTACAGATAATGTAATTTTCATACCCTGGGAATACTTTTAGGTTAGCCACAGGCTACGTGGGTATATACGTAATTTAAGTGGAGTGAAAGTAGGAGAAAGTGAAGTGAAGCAGTTCATCAAAGTAAAAATGGCATGTGAAATGGATGCAAGCATGCATAGGTAATCATTGATCAGCTTTCTCTGCCTACTTTCACTTTCTTTTCTGTGGAAGAAAGCAAGTACCTAAGCAAGAAGAGACGTATTTGTCCTCGTCAGAAACATTCCATTGCAATGCAGAGCAGAAATGAAACGAAGAGAAAGTGGAGTGAAAGTCGTGCTGGTTACTGGTGGTGCTTTCACTCTCTCAATGATTTTCTTTCTTTTTTGTCATTTATATTTTTTATATCGATTTGGCACTGAAATTCTTTCCGCTTTCTCTTTCCTGGAGAGAAGTCAGAGAAAAGCAGGAAATGAAATGAGTGAAAGCTTTCAGAAAAAAAGAAAGGGGAAAAATTTGATGTGATGTGACGAGATGAGATGTGTCCTCTGTGGTTGGTACGGATTGTTTGGTGGATGTTTGGATGTTTTTTTGTGGTTGCTTTTGCTCTTTTGGCACTTTTTCTGTCGGATGGATGCCAACACGAGCACAACTCATTTATTTCCTATCAGTGTGAAAGCAAGGGAAAATGAAAGAGGTGAAAGTAGTGAAAGTAGAGGAAAAGGATGATATCATTATTATCATTATTATTATTATTGTGAAAGAAAAGGAAAATCGTTTTTTTTTTCTTTTGTGAATGTTTTCTCTTCAACTTTCACTTTGCTTTCACCACTCACTTTAGAAAAACTTTCACCCTTTTCCTCCTCTCAACGACCCAGGTCTCTGAGGCGACACTGGAAAAAAGTGAGTCTCCCGGTGAAAATTGGCTTTCTCCACTGGTGAAAGTTAAGTATGTATTAACGGTTTTAAAAACGGCCGTTTTCATTTCTCTCATTTCATTTCCCCCCGGTGAAAGTCAAGTATGCTCTTTTACGCCCGTTTACTTTCTCCTGGGAATCCATTTTTTTCTCTTGATAATCATCAGCGAATTTGATCTCATCTGACTGACTGGAGTCGAGTGATGGCCTGGCGGAGACCGGGATGACTTTCACTTTACTTTTGAAAATAATCATGCAAGAGAACGATGCAAGATGAGACGTCTTTTTTGTTACAACGCATTACTTTCACATGACTTTCTCCACTTTCACTTCCAAGCTTCTAGCTTGCTTGACACTTGCTTGTTGGAGTTGCTTTTAATTTCTCCTAAAAAGAAAGATAAGATTATTTAAAACGCTCGCACGAGTTACGATCATATAAGAAGACTAAAATAAAACCGCTGCAGGCAGGCAGGGAAAGATCTTCGGAGAAAGTCAGGGGAAAAGTTTATAGGCACCATCGCCATCATCATGAAGAAGAGTCTATGGCCCTGAATGAATGACGTCCTCTGCTAGTCCTGTTCAAATCTTATAAAATTCTATTCTTATTGAGCCACTTTCTCTCTGCTTTCTCCACTTTCTCCGGGAAACGATCTCATCACATCACATAATTTTCCTGTCTTATCTCACATTATTATGTCTAATGTATATAAAATAAAACTGGATGGCTCCAAACTCCAACGATTTTCTTTTCTCAAGGTGGAACCGTTAAAACCGTTATAATATTATAATATAATGTGAGAGTAACGTAGACTAGCTACAATAGTATTGTGTATGAGCATGGTTTAAGAGGAAAACGGTCTCGGTCTTGATTGGTGATTTTTATGGCTTCCCCTTTCTTGGAACATGCACATCCTCATAAAATAATGAATGTGTCCATTAAAGCGCTCCGCTCAAATAAAGCATAGTAAGTAACTAAACGTAAACCTCACCAACCGTAAACTTGCTGCCGCCATCGCATCGTTAAAGCGTAAAAATAAAAATGTCAGCTCCATAAAGTTGTGAAAAAGCTGAAGTTGAAGCGGAGTCGTTGAAGCATTGAAGCGAAGCAGTTGTATGTTTATGTTAGTATAGTAAAAAATCTGGAAACTGCCTTTTTATCAACTGATTAGATGTGTGTCAATGAGATTCCTGACATCTTTATTACCTCAGTAAACCAAAGTAAAGCCGGGTTTCCATAAAATAAAAATAAAAATAGATGAATTTAGATGACTAGGCCTAGCTCAAATCTTCTAGAGAAAAAAAATCTATGCACAATTTTTTTTAAACTGATTTTCAAGCTCGGTTAGCATTTTACTGTAACAAAAAAGTTGGACGGAGAGACGGACGCCGGACGGCCGGACCTGACATCAAAACAAAATTATTACCCGAAACTTCTTGAGTTAAAAAACCTCTTTCAGTTCAGCCAGACTTTTCTCTTTCAGACTCAAGGTATTTCTTTAGACGGGAATTCCTTCGATTTTACCTTTTCTCTACGCACATTTTTATGTC
>VYYJ01002827.1:0-19284 GCA_021029165.1 Cyphoderus albinus | reverse complement strand
AAAGTCAAACATTGTTATGGTCAGCAAGATAAAAATAGAGGAGAGAGATATTGAGACGGGCGGTAAATACAGAGAATGCGGCATCTTATCACAGTTCACCTGTAAAGGAAAAGAGGTCGAAACCTATTAAATAAACTGAATTAGAACAATTTGAGTAGACTTTGATTCAACTTCTCATGCAAAAACAACTTTACTTTTGGTTTAACTTTAGTGTAAAATACACTAAGAAGACGCGTGAAATTTTATACTAGACATTTTTAAGTGTCTAGGATTGGTTATATGTATGTATTCTAAAAGGACATTGCGATGTGGTTAGATAAAATGGTTTACTTACATTTTTCAATAATATTGGATGCTCGGATGCTCCATTAGTGAATTATTGGGGTCTTCCAATTTAACTCTGTGGGGAAATCATTGACAGATTTATTTCTGCTGAAAGGATCAACAAATGTTTTTTCCACGACAGTTTGGTGACATTTTTGCTATCGGGGTGTGAGATAAGTCCAGAGTGATATATTGAATAGGTATATAATAATTGCAGCGAAACTAATAGACGCTGACGGGGAAATTCTTTTCCGTTGGTTTGTTGATTTTTTAGTAGTTTTTCTTGGTATTTATCAGACCAAGTCCCAAGCATAATAACAAAGTCAACATTCGTACAGCCATTAACTACGTTCATTTATTTCGTTAACGTTTAGTTAAGCACACAGAACCAACAACGCACTACTATTGTATTAACGGTATAGTTGTGCTAAGAATTTGTGTGTAGCGTTTCAGCAAAAGAAAGAGAAAAATACTGCAAAATCTATCGATCCATTCTTAGCTTAGTGATTATTCATGTTTGTGTTTCATATTATGCCAGCTTCGATAAAGACTGGCAGAAAAGTGACACGAAGCATTAAAAAATTCATCAGCGAAGTCAAAAGTTCTATCCTTAATGAAGAAAGCGTCGAGGGAAAATACTATTCCACAGTATTTGTCCTTTGGTTGCTTTTTCACTTTCCTCTTCAATACCAGAGGCTATAATATGTACTTCTTTTGTGTATAGAACTAAGTATGTACAAAGCGTTGAAACCAGGTTTGTTAGGTATGCATTTACAGCCTGAATAATTTGAGAAAGTACAAAAACAAAATAATTATAATAGTTTGGCTTTTGGATGGACATTTTTGGATGGATGTAACCTATATTTACTGATATGTGAAAATTGTTGTCAAAATAAACGTTTCCCAACAATTCCAGACGTGTCGATGCTTATATTGTTCTGGAATATTATGGATATATTGCAGTATCACGAAATTCCTGAGAATGATGATTAATTTTCTGATTGAAACCTTGAAAATGAACCATTTTCTATCTTTCGGTTTTCTATATTGTGTTTACTTTTGATTTTATTAACAGGTGTTATCAGAAATACGGAGCCCTTGGACTACGACAAAAGCCACAACCACATCCTTTCAATCGTAGCCTATGACTGTGGTATGATAACGATCATCTCCCGTAATGGTAACTATCCGTGTGAGTCGCGTCTGCAAACTGGGATGGAAAGGTAAGACTTGTTAAACTTTCTGCTTCTATTCCGTTAGAATTAATATGATCCTTCCCAAAAGTGAACCTGACATTTTATACTTTAAATAATATGTGCATTATCTTCAATACTACTATTGCTCTGGTACACAATATGCGTCTGCTGAAAACGGAATATATATGGGGAGTCAACACAACGATGAAAATCAAAAAAGTTTGCTGATCATGGCAATGTTGAATATAACATTTTTATTATCGGCCAACTTTTTGATTATTAATCGTTACATTGACTTCGTATTATGTTTAAAATCTCAAAAACGATGAAATACTACCACCACTATTTTCAAGCATTCTTTGCTGAACCTTGTAAACCTGGTCTTGTGTTTGCCAGAAATTTTCCACAGTTTTGCGTTCAAAACAATTTTGGGTAAAACTGTGTACTTCTAACATAAATATTACTACGTAATCAAATTATATGCGATAGAGTTCGATCATGTATCAACACCGTGCTTCTAGTATGACGCCCGCTTTAATTCCAGTTTAGGCATATCAATCTTATTGCCCTCCAGCTGTGTAGAGTAAAAGTGGCAGCAGGATACAAAACGTAATTTAACTCTGAAATAGAGAACTTTCTCTACTGCGTAGTTTTATTTTATCTCTTTCTCTTTCTGCTTCATGTTTGTTGCACACATTTACTATTTCTTCTACGTTATTACGCTGGTAATCTAGCTTTCTAATCGGTGTGCTATATGCTATCCAATCTGTAACTTGCGACATTTTTATTTGTTGCTAATGAAGAAAGTTTATCCTTTTTGCAGAAATGTTTTTCGTTTCTTTGCTCGTTTGCTTTTCCTTATTCTTTTTTCTTTTTATGGCCCTCTTTTTCACTTTATTGTTAACTACTGCATTGCTTTTTCTTAACTAACTTCCTCTTACCATCCAAAAGCAGCAAAATTTAGGCAACTTGTATAAATATCTGTACTGTGAATCACACTAAAGTCGAGCTTTTCTTTTTGTCCTCTATCTCACTTTACGTCTCTATTCACTTTTCTAAATGAGCAAAAAGTTTCTTGAATTTAGCTTAACCTCCGGCGTGAAGTATGTCTGAGGTAAAGCTGAAGCAAAAAGTCCGACTTTCGACTGACTTTCTAGCCAACAGCCGTCACCATACACTGAAATCGCATCCCCCTTTTTAATTTCAAAGAAATAATCAACAAAACTACTGAATATACATAAATTGTACTTGATACTCTTGATACACCATACCAAAACATTCGAGGTGGAAAATATGTTTTCATTAATTGCTTTAAAAGGGAATGCTAATTATAACTCGCATAAGCTCATATTAAATATTTTGTCTAACCTTTCACAGTACAAATATGCGACGTTAATAGACTTCATTCCGACGAGAAACTAATCAAAAATGTATTAGTATTGATTAAATGCTCTCTGGAAAATATTTATGCAGCTTAGTTCTAGACTGTAACTCTAGTTTTAATGCTTCAGCTGAAAGAACTGTCTTCTCGAAACCTATAAACATTGCTATAAATGTGTGACATCTTTTTAAACAGCCGGTGTTAATTTACAGCTTTTACTTAATCGAATATGTGTGTTGGCTTAATTTCAACTTTTCATTTCAGTACATTTCATGTTTACTGTGGGTTTGTGATTTGGTTCTATAGTACAAACAGGCATTGAGGCATGGCATTTCTGTAATGGAAAATTGAGAATTTTTGTTGACCATTGTTTAACGCTAGAATTTTTTTCCAGACTCTAATAGAATCATTCCATTCTAAGATTCAAGGAAATTACACAATTAATGCTGTTGTGAAAAGGAGACTCTCAGATTGTTCTCTGAATGTGTGCACCAATGTACTTTTCCATAGACGCTTCTAGCTTACTGCTCTGTACTATTAACATTTTTCTATGGAGTAAGAAAAGGTTAGAAGAACAAATTGTCCGTGCCGTTGGGATACGGGATGTCCTTGGCATTTCGACGACATGCGTATCTATCAAATCCATTTTATCCAACAAAAGTACTCAAGTGCTCTGTCGTCCTCCAAATTAAAAGAAGAAAAAGCGTTGACTTAAGTAATTGTGTTTCTGGCTGTGAAGAGAGAGTGGACCTATGGAAAGATCTTTGTTTTCTGATGAAAGTTAGTCTGGTCTAGAAGCTTTGACGGCAGAACAAACTCTAGCCATCACTTTAATTATTACCAGCAAAACACCTATCACGAAAACATTCAAAACCCAGAAGACTCACACTGAAGTCAGTTTTACTGATATGTTATAAGATATAACATACCGCCTGCTACCGGCTAGAAGCAGTTTACAATTTTTGGGCTTATTGATAAACACTAGATAATGTCACTAGTCAATAATGGCATTAGTCTACTATCAGTCTACTCGTGTTTACCAATTTGATCACCGAATTTTCTTGGCACAAGTTTTAATAGCTTTCATGCATTTTTTTAAAACAACACATTGATGAAATGGTGTCACAATTTCTAAATCTTCAGTCTGGTTTCAAATAATTGTTGCTGGTAAAATGTTGTTGACTTAATATCTCATCTTAAAATATTTCATGCAGCATTTTATTCATAGGTGGCATATTTGCAACGCAACGTAAGCCATCAACTATCACACTATTTACCCACCCAGAGAGGAAATCATACAACACTACACAACACTACTTACAGAAAGAGTTTAAGCGAATTTCCGAGTTAGAGCAGATGGTTGATGTTTTCCATTCTTTTTAAATTAATTCAGCATGTGGACTAACAGAGTACAGTGAAAAAGAACTAACAAATAATCAGCAATGAAAAAAAGTTTTTTGTTGCAAAACTTCTCACTTCTTTTATATGCCTACTTTTTAACTTCTTCGGTTGGCCACCCGCACGCTTCGCGTCGTATTTTGTGCAGCACAAAACTCACTCTTCTGTCGTACTACTTCGTGCTTAGGTTGTATTGTATGGAGTTGTCCAAAATGTCCAAAAGTTGTGAGAAGTTTTTGGATGCTAAGTTTTTGATCTCACGCTCACTTGATTAAATTAGGCATTCCAAATGGTCAGCAAACAGGTTGAAACCCGCGAAATTTATTTGGACTTTATTGAAGTCTCGTCTCTGTATGGACTCCTCAAGGATCACATTAAAGAAAAATGAAATGAAAATCGTAACAGCAGTTTTCTAGAGTATGAATTTTCATGGCAGTAAAAGTACTAAGAAGAATAGTGCTACTATATTTTACTACTTAAGACTTTTAATATCAGGGATACACCCATTCTCCATTAGTTCCTTTAGACACTATTCACAAAGTTTACAACGTCATCATCAAACGAACTACAAGAGAGAATGAGAGTCTTTTTCCAGAGTTTTCTCAACTTTTTGCCAAAGCCTTGAAAGAAAATAAGGCTGTTATGCTTTGTCGCAGGATTTCCTTGACTTCATGTTTTACTCTGTCTGATTAGCAAAATTATTGTTCAGACTGAAGTCAGTAGAATATAATGTTGATATGTATAACTTGATATGCCAAGAGTTGAAAAATGTGCAAATAATGTAAAAAGAACTACGTTTTTATCACAGAAAGAGAGAGACGAGAATACGCTTTGTGAATCACGAGCATGAAAGTAATCTTAATGAGTTAGAAGTGATAAAATGCAAAAAAGTAATACCACCATTGAAAACTTTGAGAAGCCCTGGCAAAGGAAGTAAAACTTTTGGAGCCTTCTGTTCTCTTCGCATTTTTTCTTTAGACTAGAAAAGTATTTCGACAACTACCTTGAGAGGAATTTATTGAAATTTCTCATGACAAAATGAGCAACCTTGAAAATATCGAGATTCCTTCCAAAGTACAACTTAATTTTTGAAGGGCCTGGTGAAACGGCAATGCTGGTCCAATCATAGAGTTCTTCATTCGTTTGCATTCGTTCACCATTTTAATGTTCTAATAGTACATATATTGTCTTTATAACCGAGAACCTAAAAGCATCATACAAATTATTTGACAATGTCATTTATGTTTGACTACTTAAAATAAATTTTGATGCATAATAAAGTGTTTTTATTATTGTTAAATGTTATTCTCTAGCAGATGACCCGTTTTAAATTCATACGTTTGCCTTCATCCACGCGAAAAAAAAATCTCCACTTATTTTATTACATGGATCATAGACCTACTATTTCAATCTTGGACAATACAGAAAAAAACGTTAATTCAGTCTGTTCGACAAAATTGCAGACAATTCAGAGTATCATGCATTATATTAAGCTGTTTGTTAAACTGAAAGATGCGATCAAAGATAGAAGACAATCGATTGTATCGTTCCGTTCCTTTATATTTCCTGTCTTGAAACAAGACGAATGTCTGCAGGTGGCCGTGGTGAAATAAAGCAATCTTAGCGACTTGAACACAAGTTGTACATTATGGTCATTTATCCATAGAAGCAATTAAGAATAGGTAAGTGTAATATGGATTTTTTTTTGCTGTGGTATACCCAGTTATGGTTTGAATCGCCCGTTGATGCGGGGACCGAATAGAACGTTAGTAAATTATACTTAATGATACGACTTGTAAATTGAGAAATTCGGCCAACAAGTACTGGACATTATCATTAGGCTTTCATTTTAAGCTGCTATCTAAACGTTTATTGAGGGTTCATGATCAATGTCGCAATTTTATACTGGTATACGTATATTGTGGATGAACAAAGCCGTTTTTAAAAGTAAAAGGATTTGAGAATGACCCAGATTCTGAGCTGGGTCTTTCAGTGAAAAAACGAAAAGTAACCGAAGCATTTGATTCTCCTTTTCATATTACTTGATGGAGATGGTGAGACACGACCCGAGAGAAACTAAAAAGATCGTAGAGGATGCGAAAGCAAAATGAGATTTTTGTATAAATACTTATAAGCTAAGAAGATTGCATTGGTTGCTTAATACATATTGGGAAAAACCTTGTTCCCAAACTTCTTCAGCTGAATCATTATAACTGATGTGTCATTCTACAAACTCGTTCCTAACTGGAGTACCCTATTAAACATCGTTATAGTCGCTGTGTTATATTATTATTATTGCAGCAGTTGTTTTTAGTGACTATAGAAGAGTAGTGTGATAAAGCACGGAACACGGATTACAGCTGGTACGGGGGATGTTTTATATAACAATTTGATAAGCGAGATAATGAGGACGTTATGTCTTTATACCAAGTAAAAAATAGTTCGTGTGCTTTTCTTAAATATTGTCTCATAATATCTTTATGGGCAGCACCATTGCTTTTGAAAAAATGACATTATATTAATAAAACCAACATGTTCCCTTTGATTCGACGTCACCGTATCGTTTAGCTATAGATATCTACAATGAATGAAAATAGGGTTCATCATTTTGCTCTTCCCAGTCACCACACCATCAACACCTCCTTAATTTAAGTTCGTTATTTACCAAAATGCAGACATGATCCCATTCAAAACATCGCAAAATGTGCTTAAATAGGAAATCCTGCGGCTTGCATAAGTGTGTGCAGAAACCTATACTTCCTCATTTTTATAGTCATAGAAAATATTCGATCTAGTCGGAAGTCAAAGAAAAGGAGAAAAATATTTAGTACGGTCAAAGGGGTCTTGTACTCTTATGGTAATGGCGATGAAAAATGGGCTGTGTGGTGAGTATATTTCTTCCTTAGTACGATCCTATTTATACATCATATCATGATTTTGACAGCGAATTACGATTATCATTACGACTTCGGTATCATAACCTCTCCGTAGAGTTGTATGAACCAAGTAATACTAATATTTTTCTCCTTTTGTCAGTTGAAGTGAAGAAGAGGAGAGGAAGGATTCAGGACAGAATCCGGGGAAATATAACTTTAAGAAAAAGTCTCTAGATAATCGATTTGTGCACTGAGAAATGTATTGCCAGCCTCATGTTTTGAGCCACTGTTTTTACGATACCAAAAAGATAGGTTGTCATCAACAGGCCAAGGCATGAAACCGTCAATACCTAGGGTCTTTGTAAAATGTCGTTCGTTTAGTTATAAAAAGGATGACAAGGACAAACACGAATCGGGTGATGGCATACCTACATTTTTTGGATTCATACGGCCGAGTTTGCTTTCATGGCCTCTGGTAGTTATTTAAACGGATGGTTTGGAAGTGAAAGGAAAAAAATGACGTACATATGATGAGACCACTTCCACTCATTCTTGAAGATAGATAGCGAGTGAGTGGTGCGCATACCATTACACTTTATTACTCACTCAAATTCTGGTCTCTTTTCTCTTTTAGCACACAACTCAACCGAACTTACTAGACGATATCCACCAGTCTTACCATACAGTTGAATTTCTAACATTAGATTTTCTCTGCCCTTTTTTAGTTTGTACTACATATAAAACGGAGCAGAATGCTGTTCAATCCTTTTTCTGTAGACGTGTTTGACTAAGCTTGCAAATCGTAAAACGAAAGATGATGTTATTACTTATTACATGTACATATTCATACGTTCATTCGAATGTGGCACATGTAATCTATGTGAGACTTGGTAATAGCAGTGATAGTAGTGTTTACTGGGTAAGCTTTATGATTCGAGATTCGACAAGAAGATATACATAGAATAGGTTACGCTACGGAGAATGTCCCAGATGACCGGGTATAAAAAAGGAGGTAAAGGATCCTCAATCGGTCCGTTGAGATATAGAAGAAAAAATAGATTAGATTTAAGTGTTGTTGCTAGCTCCTCAAATACCCCTACGAACCCTGGATCAAAAACAAGCACACGTAAATTCTATAACTCTGCAAATTCATTTCATTTATTTTTATTCCTTTTATTTCCCATTTTACTTTTCTCTTCTCAATGCTTTTGTGTTGACGACAACTGTATTAGGCAGCGTGTAAAATAAAGAATCAGTTTCTGACGTCCTAAAGTCCTAAGTGATGCGAATTGATTAGATTAAATTGGCAAAATTTTGTGGCGTGGTAAAATTGTATGTTTGGATACTGGAACTTTGTTAATTCTTCATAAACTCGATCTGGCTAGGTTGACCATTTCGAAATTGATTGTATAAGAATTGAATTTAAGAACAAGAGATTCTTTCCTTAAGGTACAAGATACATTAAAAGAGGAAGGGAAAAAATTTGAAGAAGTAAACGTTATTTATCATCTGACTAACAAGGCATCATCATAATGGGTTATCTAAACATTTATCCAACTCAAACAATTTTCTAAGCCTTTTGCATTGCTCTTAAATGAGATTGCATGCCACTTACGCATTTCACCTAAAGGAATGAATGAATACGAAATACTTACTAATCCTAAAGCAGCCAGGGAGTTATGGCTTGCTAGGAATGAAAGAAACTAAAGTTTCTCCCTAATTTTATCTCATCACTGGCATACTACAATTGACATTTATTTTCCGGCTACGATTTCTTAGAGAAAATATCTTTCATGCATACGTATGTATTCCAAGTTGTTGCTACTTCCCCTTCCTTGATTGTTTCATTTTCATAAAGAAAGGGGAAGGCTATCTTAAGTTTCGCACTAAGGTTTACGATGATGCTTTGCCTTCTGTTCTGCCTGACTTTTTTTTATCTTCCTCCTTATTTTCTAGATGCATGGTAAAATGACAATGAAATATTAAAATCTAAAGTGATTCTATCCATGTCCTCCGCTACACTTTCCTCCTTGATGCTATTTGGGGAGAAAGAAAAGTTACATTGATTCAATGAAACACGTTCAAGTCTCTTATGAAGAGACACAAGATAACGTACCATTTCCTCCTAACCAAAAAGCTTTGTACTTGCTCCTGCTAGGCGCTAACACAATTTCTATTAGAGAATGATATGATAGAAAAAGAATTTTGTACGTGACTTATCGCTTGATATTAGGCTTGTATTTTTTATGCTGATTTTGTAGAATCTTAAGCCGATAGATCGAAAGTTGCAACTGCGGAGGCAGAAAAGTAGAAGACAAGAGCAATAATTTGAAATAATGCTATGCATGAATACGAAACACGCAACGTAACAAAAATAAACCTGATAGTATAAAAGATACGATGAATCTTCTCGACGATCACAATACAGATACATTAACACATTCCAGAGATATTCGATGTGCTGGTACTTGTATCAGTACCACGTAATAACTTCCCCAAGCTCAAGATCAAATCATTGGTGTACCTTTTCACTAACCCTTTGCTTTCTCAGACTGCTATTATTTGGTTCTCGCACATTGCATTAATTATCATACATTGCATTGCTTTACCCGCACTCACATAGATACGTAGATCGTAAAATATCCCCTCTGACTATATCTAGTCAGAAAGTTTCCTACGGTAACTTGACTTTTTCACAGAACAATCAACTTTTCTTCAAGTCCTATCTCACTTAACGTTTTTTCCAGAGCCAGTTTAATATTCATTCATTCGTTTGCTCTGCAATTGTTTTCGACAAGCTTGTCTGGAAAAAGCATTGATACAAAGTCTAATAATATTAATAAGGTGGCGAATTTCATTTGTTTAAACGGGGAAGAATAAATAAAACAGAAAGTCAAAACAAGTATGATAGAGTTAGGAAGCTTGGGGGAGCGGAAAAGTACCTGCGAAAATTTCATATTCTTCCCTTTTTCCTTCCTTCGACAATCTCTTTTTAAGATCAGCGAGAGAAACATGTTTGAATTTATGGGGTAAAACTTTGTGCTTTCTATGGTAATTCCAGGCATTCCCGAGAGGATTGATTATGCACCCGGCTCCTCAAGGCAAGAGTTGTTTCCAGAGGCTTCGCTTGAACTTTGTGACATCCCTTGCGCCATCAACACAGTCGAGACGAAGCTTCAGCTTTCTACCAATCACATTGGCAAGGGTTGTGACCGGGACACTTACGGAGTTCACTCGCAACGAAAACTGTGTGGTAAGTCTCATCATCAATATACACTTTGCTTGCGAGGTGTGCACGCTCATCTAGCACCACTGCCTCCCATTACCATTTCTTCTTATTTCCGTTAGTTTCCATTGACATATAAAATGTCTTATGCATACAATCCCGGCAGTGTCAGACTTCCAATTCTCGGCTCATCGACTGCTAGATGGGAAAGCGAGTGGTGGTGCACGAGATAGAGCCAGTTTTAACTTGAAGTGCTCAAGTGCTCTGCCTATACACACTTGAAAGAACTTGAAAGTTTCTACTGGGAAACCCAACAAGTCAGACCTGGTCTGAACCAGGCAAGTTTAAAAAGAAAAGATTGGGAAAATGCCTTTTCCACAAGAGAATCATTTTCGTTAGCAATTGCCTGCGAGGCTACTACAAAAACTCGTTCTAGAGCATGCAACGACGAGCATGTATTCATCTCGTTTTCCAACGATTGAGTTCTATATTGGTGAATTTGCTTCATACTTCCTAGACAATGATTCCCATAATTCGAATCGTCTCTGGTTTCCAGCATACAAAAGCTTCACTAATGATAGGATTTTTTAAAAGAAACCTATACAATGCTGCTGTTTCTGATAAACTATTTCTCATATATCCAACATTCAAGATTTCAAGCGGACTAACTATGGAAGGCAAAAAATATAGCGTAATGGGGAAAGCAGATTCAATAAAGGTTTGCCATATCACCCGTTTAAAGGTATTGACTGACTCCTAAAACGCGTTTCTCTTCTTTCACCTTTTTATAGAGAAACTTCAGAAAACAGCTAACATTATCCTCCAAATGATTCTTGGATGATTTTTGTTTGGTTTTCGTATTTAGCTACAGTATGTTCGCTCGGGAGTTCGTGATGACACTTTTTATCAAAACGATCGACATTTGTAAATAAATGCATGTACAGTACAGCAGTCGGTCAAGTTCAAAGATGGTCACTATTTTTGGAATAACTCGGAAATATCAAATCTTAAAAAAATCGACGATGGCTCATTGGAAAGAGAAAGAAATTGCGCGTCGCAAAGTATAAAGAGTTGGTCACTGTGACCTATCTTGTGACCTCTGGACCGGAAGTGCCAAAGGGTAATTTTTCATTATTCTAAAATATGTCTCCGAGCTAACTTCACCGTCGTTTTTTTCAATTCTTTTTACGTCGGTGTACCAAGTTTTGCATCATGAATGAATGTTTTAGAACGAGAGCAAAAGACAAAAAATTCCTTAAAAACTTCATTTTTGCCCTTTTACCCGAGTTATGATAAAGTGTCCACACGATCTCCAGAGAGATCATACTGTATGTACGTACATTTCCTAAGTATTAATTTCGAAATGATATGTGCATTGTATTTTCACCTTTGTTAGTCATGAGGCAGTCATTCGTTTTGTGTGACCAGATGGAAAAAAAAATGTAATGGGCCAGTATTCGAAAGGATGAGTTTCATAAATTCTTTGGTGTATATTACGCTATGTGAGTGTAATACTTCGTGGGGTATGGTTTTGACTCTAAGGAAGACACGATACGTAGGCGTTGCAGATTGCTTTTACTATTTATTATTACATTCTTCAAATTCTCGTTTTCCCATAATATGTGTGTTCCTGTGCTGTTTGTTCATTACCATTGTGCTTCTTCTTCTCACAAATCAAATGGACTGACATTAGGATTGTATTAGTCCCAGGGTAAGAAGCGAAAAAAAAACGACGCTACCCTATCTGTAAAACTGCGATGTTGCGCAATGATCCGAAGTCAGCAAAGGAGAAATGAGTAGTGAGTGGGTAATTCGGTGATGACATGCAGCACAACACAAAATGCCTTACGCTTCTCCTTTGAGTTTTAGTACATAAAAATAATGACGATGTGATATAACTTCAAGGGTTGAATGAATGTGATATGATGCGATGGTTTTGTCATAGACAGACATTTAGTCACTCATTCTCACTGAACCGGATCTCAAAATACACAAACAGCCTGCATTCCTCAAAAATTTAACCACTTGCTCGTATATAATAGAATTTTGAGAGAAAGAGTGATTGCTCGTGTATACTCAGTGGATTGGTTGGATTAAAATTTACATATCAAAAGGTAGGAAATTGCATTAAACCAAGACAACAAAGGGATCATCTGCATACAATGCTTAAAGATTCATATGCATGCACCGAAGCTTAGGTTTATGAAATATACTTTGTTGAAGCACTTATAGGCGAGCGGGCATTTTCATTTCCCAAGATGGCGCAAGAAACCAAGCAAAGTATATCTCCTGTAGACTTACGCTTTGAAGTAAAGCTCATTTGTTGTGGAAAGTAAGACACCCTTATAGAAAGAGGAAAGTTTAGCTTCTCTTCAGTCGTTCGGTGTGACCCATGTAGAAATAAGTTAGTGTCAGGAGCAAGCTTGCCTACACAACTATGCTTATTTACAATGCACACTAGTAAAGAAAAATAAAACGAGCTGGGAGTAAATACAGACAATAAAAAGTTTGTTCAGACTCGCGAGTTCAGGCTGGAATGAATTGGAAGAGCAAAGTTAGAGGAAGCGATGCAACCAACATCAAGCAACTTGTTCGCAGTAGTAAAGTTGCTTGCTGTTTATTTATTACACTTTTAGTTTTAATTTCCGCTTTCCTAATACACCTTCTAACCGTATTATGCATAAATAAGTATTACCAACCGTACCGTAGATTTTACAAAGGGCGAACGAGGAACCAAAAATGAAACAGGAGCAAAAAATATACGAAATGAGCCTAACGTTTCCAAACGACGTTCAGCAAGAA
Organism: Cyphoderus albinus; assembly: GCA_021029165.1. NCBI lineage: Eukaryota > Metazoa > Arthropoda > Collembola > Entomobryomorpha > Paronellidae > Cyphoderus > Cyphoderus albinus. Next base: position 6,081 of record VYYJ01002827.1, on the reverse strand, counting down.
GGCCAGAATTTATGTGAAAGTCAGTTACAGTCGCATTTCGCATTTATCCCCCAATCCACAAAAAGTCAGTTAACAGTTAGACAGACGATTGTTATATTATACTTATACATCTGCTTTCTCGGTAATGATCTCGGAATAATAATGGAAAAGTAATTCATCTTCAAAAGGCGTTTCGTTGCTACATTTTTTCCCGAGTTCCTATCCACATTTTTCTTCAAATCTATGATAGAAACACAACAAATCAATTTGAAAATCTTCATACTATGTTGTGAATCACAACTTGTGATGCGACAAAGCAACGCACTACAGAAAAACGTAGCAGTTGCCAATTGAACAACAAGTGAATGCGTAGTAAGTACTTAAACAACGATTCTAAAAAGTCTAGTTACAATACAAATCTCTGTTCGCAAAAAGAAGGATGTAAAACGCGGATGTTCACATTGTATGATTACTATAAAATGGAACGTAAGTAGAATGTTAAAAAATAAGATGGGATATTGTTCATTTCCGTTTGTAAACGAAAGAATGGAGAAAGAACTTTCCATTAAGAGTTTTTATAGTAATACTCTTATTATTGTTACACTATAAAGAAAGAGAAAGCATTGTCACAAAACGAGATGGACGGAAATCTAATGCGCATGATGTACGTGTACAATCTTACGTACATCACTTAGCCATCACATTTTCTGAAAGTTAATGGAATGGGAGTTTTTAACACGGTCGAAGCGCACTCGTGTGATATTATTACTTTCAGCAAAGCACTTGAAAATATTTAAGTTTTTGGCTCGTCTTTTAAATTTAGCCAAATTCTTGCAAACGTAGTTGGCTCACTCTTTTCATTGCCATTATTTTTCCTTTCCAATCCATGACGGAAATGGCTGTCGTACGGCCTTGCTTATCCGCGAAAGTGACGAACCAAAAGCCAATAATGGCGATGTTACATGTTGATGTTAGATTGGCAACATCTCCTTCTTGAAAATCATCTTGTGATAACCATACACTGTTGTGAGTTTCTTTGAATTTTTGCCGTCTCTAGCTGTTTCATCTGACAAACTTCTGTAGTGTTAAAATAAACACTGCAGAAGGACAATTTCGCAAACATTCTCTGGAAGAAGCCATAAGGGACATGAAACGAAGAATTAAACATTTTATGGCCCCATTTGATTTACTTTTATTACAGCGATCTTGTATTTGATTACATTTCGCTTCCTTTGGAGTAACGTTGCATCATAACGAAGCATGCAACAAGAAGCAAACAGAAAACAGTAAACTGAAGGACCAGACAAGTCTAGGAGGCTCATTAATGTTTCCAAATGAGATGGAATGATAGACTTTTGGAAGAACTAGAGACTAAACTAAATTACACTCTGATATTTAGTAAATGGAAGAGTGCGAAGAGGAAGCCCACACATAAGTTTTGCTGACAGTTACAATTTATCTAAAGTTACTAGAATGAAATTGACAAAGCAGCATACGAAAAGAAATCGTTGTAGACTTTGAACACACATAGCGGTACAGTTGACGGTAACATTAAGATATACCGGGAGATCTAGATAAATAAGAATCTCTGTCGTCAACAAAACAGGAACGTAATATGCTATTAGAACTTGTCTTTAATCTCAAATTCGTAACACTAGTGTAGACTGATGTATATTATATACGATTGGAGACGAAACGTTCAAAATGTTTAAGACAGGCCCATCGAGTATCTTGCGCCGACATTTTCTACACCACTTGTGGTGATAAATTGCTATACGATTTGAGTTAGCTTATTATTAAAATGAAAGATAACCAAAATTTGATCATGTATTTTGTCAAAACAAAGCAGCTACAAGTCGATCGTGCAATATATTGTTAACAATATTAATAGAATTTTCTTCAATCGCCCGCAAAAAATATTGGCTTGATATTGAAATGCGCAAGTGGATTTATCGATTTTTTTCTTGCTAACAGGTGCAAGTACCGAAAGTGTGGATCTTCTTCCAAGTCCTGGCTTGGGAACAGAATGGACCAAATCTTTGCCCACTGATGAAGGACACGAGAGCGACCCAATGTTCGAGTTTGATGGATCTAGCACCGCCGTTATTGTTCCAGATGGTTTGGTTGGACACAATCCTGGCGATAATTTCACCATTGCTAGTTGGATGAAACATGCAGCACATCCGGAACTGGACCGTCATACAAAGGAACATATCATCTGCAATGCTGATGATCACAGTAAGTTACAATTCCAGTAAAAGCAAACACAATAGAGGCTATAATAATAGAATAAAATTAAAGAACAAAGTTTTAGGTCCTAAGCAATGAAGAGTAGAGAACTTCTCCAAGGGTCGATAGGAACCAAAAAAAAATAATGTTTCTGAATATCGTCGAACCTAATCATTAATAAGTGCAGTGTTTAAAATATATTACGTCAATGCAATTGGTTTTTTCATTATAATAATACTTCTTTGTAGTATTTATATCTATCCATGCATTTTTTGAAATGCCTCTACATATTATTTTTATATCTTACCTACTTATGGTGTAGTTTTCATTGGAAAGCGTGTCGAAAAGAGAACTTTCTCAAATCAAGCTCCACGAATAAAAATGGAAAAGACTGCATTAGCAATCCGATGCAAAGGAATCATGGAAATAAGACATGCCAAACTCAAATAAAATCTTCGCCGACCGGCGAAATATCAGAGGAAGTTTATAGGAGTTAATGAAGTTACATACAATATATTGTTTATATGTAGTGATATACGTACAGACCCCTACGCAACCAAATGATAATGTTGATTGCAATTGAACAATGTACAATCCCATGCAGATGTTTGTGATCAGATTTTCAGATTTTATATTAACCAAATGTATGTATACTTAAATGCAAAAAAATCAACCTTGTTTTTTGTTCTGGGACGGAACATGTACTCAGAATTTTGAGACAAACTCACAGTTTGCATAAAAATTAATTATTTGTCTTCCTTGAAAGAACGTTTAGTACGGAGGGAGTATTTTTCTGAACAAATGTAAAATGTCCCAGATTTAAATGATTTAATCCTTTATTAAACCATTGAAAATAAGATAATCTAAATGTGCTTGTAAATTTCAATTAAGACGCTCGAAACAATTAAGTTTTGCGTTTTAAGCAATTCGTGAGTTAGCCCCCAGTTTTGTTTTATTTTGTTCTGATCATTACATGCATCAGACACATATATCAATGTCACAGTCAAAACTTTCACAGGGTTACAAGGCATCATACAAGGCAGATCAGTCAGAAAAACAAGCCTTAGAAGACATGTTTTTGTGGGAAATGAAAAGAAGCAAAAGAATGATTTTTGGATGTCCAGCTGGATGAAAGTCTTTTCAAGGCTACCTGAATTGTTTGGAGGCTTAGAATCTGAGAAAGGTTTTCTGCAAATGCGTGCAGGATTTCTGTAAAACTTAATAGAAATAGCGTGTCTAAAACTCCTCTATGTATAAAAGTAACAAAAAAGCAATTCTCTAAAATCCATCAAATAATATCCTCTTTGTGCTCCAGTAGAATAGAATAAAATATAGGTATATTTTATTATTTTTCCTGTGAAAAGCAAACACGATATATTTAAACATAAGGCACGGCAGTCCGGATACGGGCGATCAGACAAAGTGAAAATATTGGTGCTTACACGCAAGCGGGATTCTTTTAAAATAGAAAAAGGGAAATCCGAACCGGAGAAAATAAAAGTGTATTACAGTTTTAATCTAGTATGTCTGCCATTTGTGTGGCCTAAATGCAATTCCCACTTTTGGCTTTCACCGCACCGCTCCAGACTAACATAAGAAATTTTGTTTCGTAAAACTTGAGGGCTAGGTACTTACTTTGTCTTTCGAAAAACCTTGTAAACCTTATACTACAGTTGCGTTTAATTTTGGATACTTTCAAAAATTTGAGGAGAGAAATGCAATGAAAAGTGAAGCGAAACTGACATGAGGAATTATTAGGTTTCTGATAAGATAACAACAACAGCAACAAAAACCACCCGTTTCTCTGTATTCACGGTTACTCCTTGTTGCTAGTTTTGGCGAGGCTTGTAACAACAGACAGGGTGATATTGCGGTTTCAACTCGGTAGATAGATTAAATGTGATGTATGAAATGAACAGTGTAATAAAAAATGTTTTGGTTAAAACTAAAAGTCCATCTGGAGTTCCAGTGTCTATAAGTTAACCGCTTACAGCGACGTGGTTTGCTCCAAACTCAATATTGTTTGTGAATATTGAACAAAAATATGACAATAGCAGTTCCCAATAATACTGCGGAGCCTGAGACGACACCGGCAGCAACATTCATGGGAAAGAACCTCAACCAAAGGTTGCTGAAGGGTTTTTGAAAAACATTCATTTCAGCAACAAATAAAACTTCGGAGAACGATTAATTTAACAGGCTTTTGATTGCCCTAGGGATTTTAAGATGCAAACAGATTTTATCTATAAACTAGCCAACACGGTTCAAAATTTACAAGCTCAGTAACAGTATCTCTTTTGCCAGACCTGCAAACCAATAATCATCACGTCGTGACCACCATTACCAATAAAACAAGAAAAACTATTGGAAAAGAGCTCAGAATTTAACAATCTAAAGGGCTATAAGTGCAGTTTCCCAAAACGCCAGTCTTGGCCGCTGATAATTTAAAATGCATCTACTGGAGAAAACACGCTCTTTCTAACCGAACTTTCGGTTTTTGTTGCCAAACCTGACTTTTCGGGTAATTTGATCCGGAAAATCGGACTTTTAATGGAGGTATTTTTTTGCTTAGAAATTAATGGTAACATCAGTTTAACCCAACTTTGTATTGTGAGGATATAATTGGTATTTTAACAGTGCTAAACACATTACTTAAGCGCATTTTATTTTCTATTTTTGTTTGTTTTGAATTTTTGATACCCTCGCGCCTTCTTTGATTAAGTTGTTTGTGACAGGAAATATTTTGAGGTTATATTGTTGTTTAGAATCATGTCAAAGACTAAATAAAAATAAAATGCACGCGGATTACTTCTGTAGAACACTTTTATCATTCGCTGAAAAATTCGGTTAATAATTTTGTTCTGTCCGTTGTCTTTCTTCCCCGTGAAATAGAAATGAATCGACATCATTTTGCGCTCTTTGTGAGAAACTGCCGACTGATTCTCCTTCTCCGACGTGAACATTCGGATGGAGACCTGAATACATTCCGACCAGCAGAATGGAGATGGAAGATCCCTCAGGTAATGAAGTCTCATTTCCCTCTCACTTTTATTCATTTTAACAATTGATGTACCTCTTCTAGAGAAAAGTCAGTTGATGCGTTCCTTGCATTACCGAAATGCTATAACGAACGAACCACACAAACCATCCTATGTTATAGGGATGAATACAATGGCTTCTAGGAAAATGGCTACCCGAGGAGAAATGGAGGAAATGAAAAAACATGAACAAAATATTGAAAATATGAGAGGCAGTGCGAGAGATGAAAATAGTTTTGTAGTTCTGGTCGTTTTTGTGGTAATCATACATATTATTCCAATAATAATGGTAACTTGGTAGGCAGCAGGTACAAGGGCGACATAAAAACCGCCATAACATTTTACTCTTATATGATCATAACTAGCATCCCTGCTCGATTTATTCTGCTGACAGTTTTCATTTTACACATATTTCCCTTTAAGAGACAGCGATCATCTAGCAAATACTTTGAAAATCGGTGAAAATTATTTCCCCTTTCGCATCACAGTCATTGCGAGGAATTCGAATGGAACTAACGGGGAAAGTGTAAAAGTGAAATTTTAGATAACTTGGTTAGGTAAATGGAATGTTATTTCCGCTTTGACAATTTGTCAAATGACACAAGCCTACACCCTTTTCGATACCGGATCTTCGAAGAAAGTCAACTTCGTCCTGAATAAGTAAGTTTGCTCAACAAAAAAGCTTTGTTGTATTTATAAAGCATGATTAGTAGGTAACCAACTTTTATCGTTACTGATATCATTAAAATTTCGAGCGTCGTATCAATAAATTTGAATTGGTGTTATAAGTAGAAAACTTCGTTTGAATAATGAAATCACGTTTTCAAAACCATTA
>VYYJ01002826.1:0-19301 GCA_021029165.1 Cyphoderus albinus | reverse complement strand
ATCTCTATAACTTTCATTAAATCAACTACAAATTTTACGAATTATCTGGTCTCAGAACTCCTATCAAATAATTTTCACTTCTTTATGTAGTTACAATTAATTAGAACTTTATAGATCGTGCTTAAGAGATACGAGTTGTAGGATAAATTTTCCTGTCGTCTTAAAATCAGTTTTGGCGTGTGAAAGTATGCGAGGGTTTTCAATTTATAGTAATACAAGGAGATGATAGCTGCGTTGATAGGATATTAATCAAATCAAATAGGTTATATTTTCATTGTTAAACGGTTTGCAACAGGAGAGTGAAAATTTTTCATGCAATTGAAAAACAACTCCGTTTGTTTGACTCGCGAATGTTAGTGGTAAAGATATTTTTAAAATGTATAGGATTTTCAGAGTTAACAGCCAAGTGGTTAAGTCGATTTTGCATTCGTTTTGCCGCATATTCCAATGGAAAATGGTAAAAGTGACGAACAACAATGAAAGTACAATGCCTCTCTCTCTCACTGGGGTAGAATATTATCACCTTAATTAGCGATGAACAAGTGCGACTCATCGATATTTCCCCAGAAGCAAATTTAATTATCGCGTCGCAGCATCGTGTCTCAGTTTGCTACAACAATGGAGTTTTAATTGCCTACCATCTGTAGAAACAGTCGTGGTTAGCGGAAACCGTATAAAAATGTTAACCTATATGTTGAGTGTTAGTAATAAACATTATTGCAGTAGCAAGCGTAATTCATTGTTGCTTCGACGAGACGGGTGGACTACTTTGTGTGAAATGTGAAATCATTGAAACTGGTGTATGGCTTTAATAGAAGCGCTCGTGAACCATGGACACTCCCCCTTCAAGTAGGTAAACGGAACATGCGCGGCTACATACACCATCTACGAATTAAACTATGATTAGTATAATATTTTAAGTAACAAAATAATATTAATGTACAAAAACAAAATGTGCAATTTCATTATATCAATCGAACTATTGACTACGCGATCGTCTAAAATAATGCGATATGCGTTTTCTATTGGGTTTATTTTATCAGTAGTGATGTATAATAATAATATAATACATTTTATTTAAGAGTAGATTAGTGCTTGGCTTAAGGCTCCCCTTGTTGTAATAAAAGTGTTGTCACCTGCGGATAATAAATGAAGCCATTTATGAATTATGAGGTATCTCTTTCTCTTCATTGTTCCTACCGTTGTATACGTTATAAAGCTAAGAAGTATACCGTAGAAAAGTGTAAACTAAAAATACATACGTGTACGAATACTTGTAGTTTAACATTTTATTAATATAATTCATTATTTTACTTAATACTTTTAGTCCCTAATTGTACATTTTAGTAAGTGATGAAAAGGATAACTGTAAAAAGGTTTGGAGACAACAAGAGCAGAAGTTTCTAACAGACGAAGTCAAATTCGAATTATAAATTTATGCAGCACAGCATTACTGCTGAGGCCATGTTAAGGAGAACTAGTTAATTAAGTTGCTAATTAATATTAAATACGCAAATCATAAGCCAGGTAATTTTACTAATGTACAATATTGAAGCTTGAAAACAGGAATGGACAATGCAATAGGGCGTTTGTCCACGCGTACACATTTCCAAGTGTTTAATAATAACAAGAAATGACGTGTGTAAGCAAAAAATAAGATTTATGCAGAAGGAATCACAGATCAGCAAGAAAAGTTATACTGTCATGTAACAATACTTACATAATATATACTTACATTACAAAGATACATTTAAAAAACGATATCGTCGTCTCTTTGCTATTTTATTTTTGGTGGATAAGGGTGGAAAGAAAATGATTCAAAAAGTTATCCTTTTACGTTATAAAATACGCATGCTTCAAAACAGTAAGTATCTTTAGAAGAACAGCAAATTAAGATTTGGTTAGCAGTGTAACATAATGCTAGATTTAAGATATTTCATTATTCTTTTTAAAAATTCCAAGCTTTTTAAACGCTTTTTTAATCGACAATATTACAATATACATATGATTTACTTGTAGACGATGTGAAGTGTTTTAATCAATCTGAGTCATTTTTTTATGTTTTTAAGAAAAGCGTAACAAAATTTAACCAACCATTGTAAAATTTTGTCACTTAAAACCTGTGTGAAATAAAATAATAATATGATAAAACTAAGATATGAAATTACAAATGACAACTAAATAATTTCTTCTCTCACCTTAATCATATTGTAAGAAACGTTTACTTTCCCTATTTTTGTATATCATCACATGAGGCAAACAAATTTTATTGTGTGAGGAAAATGATCATAAAAGAGCAAATCTCTGAAAGGAAAAGCTAACCAAAAGCCCTGCTTCATAGTCTCAGGTCATAAAATTTGGCTGGTCCCTATAACCGATGGACCATAACTTTGTCTAAGGTTGTCCGTGTATATGAATTAAAGGGAACCACAAAAGAGACCACAACCTGTTTAAGGGGCTGCGGTCTTCGTTCATTTTTTCATTTTCCCTTAAAACTCGCTAAAGAGATAGATTCATCATTCATGTGCTTTCCACTCTTACTACCTGTTTTTTACAATGAATCATTGTGCACTCCGTCTACTGCAATATACGAGGTTTTAAAAACTGTCCCTCAATAATTCATTTCCGTGGTATGAATGAATGAACCCCGGACATTGAGAAGTCGTTTTAAGGCAATTTTTAGATTCTGTCTGCTAATGGAATCGAATGAAATGTTTCGTCGATCACGATGATGATGCTGATGATACATACCTTTTGTTTAATTTTGTTGGCAGGAAAGACTGTTTTATACTCATCTCCGTCGCAGACATTACGGTGTTATATTGTGACTTAACACCGCAAAAAGTACAGTAACGCGAAGCTATTGACTTGCACAGTCTCAGAGAAGACTCTCCTGCGTACAGGGGAACAACTGGCCCATCAGGAACATCCATCTGCATCATGATATGAAGAAGAAGTGAAAAAAGCACAACATTTTCCTTTCGAATTCGAATCCAAGTACAGCACATCAATAACAATAACAAAAAGGCATCATCACATCACACTTCACAAAACCCATTTCTTTTCTGACATCGATTGCATCATTTTTGGCACTCTCATTCATTTCATTCATTCACTCACACGACAACAGACATCACCATCGTTTAACGCCAACACGACCAAACCAACTTGCATTTCAATGCCTCTCCACTCTCCACCGTGTTTCATGCATCATCTCTTCATCCTCCTCATCATTGTCTGCTTACCACAGTCTACCTTTCAAGTCCGTTACGTTCCCCAATATTCCTTCATAGAGAAATTTCCTAAAAGCATTTTTTTTTTTTCGTTTCCAACTCTAGATGCGTCGTAACGAACGGTTTCGAGTTTGCTGGCTTTATTGGTGCTGAATGTTGCATGTAAGTGTATCTTTAAAAAATGTAGGATAGCGTAATGGAAAAGGGCAAAAAGCACTCTTTTTGTGTTAAGTTTCATGATATAATGCATATTTTAGAGTATCTTTAAGTACGCTCAAGTATGTGGGTTGGCCGTGGGCTGAAAAAGTTAGTGGCGATGTGATGTGGTGGTGAGTCCACAAGAGCAAAGGTAAAATGTGGCTTTTTGCTACTGCTCTTCTCCTAACTCTGCTTTTCCTTCTCTGCTCTAATGCTCTTGTTGATATGCATAATGTAGATTGTATTGTTGTTAGATTTGTACCTTTTTAAAGAGATATGTAGGTATATATCACATCACAATTTCATGGTTTATTGACGGGACAAAATAAAAGTGAAACCTGAAACCAGCAGTGGCAGTGGCTGACAGAGAAAGGGACAATGCAAGCAAGCATCAAACCCACCACTGCAAACTACTAACTGCCATTGTTGGTAGAAGGCATTATTACTGTTATTCATTTTTATTGAATGAATAACCCCCCTCCATTATCAACAGCAGGAGCGCACTTTTATTGAAGAGAGACGAGTGAAGGTTCCTTTCTGAAGCGAGGAAAAATCCATACAATGACAAAAGTGAGAATAAAAGGTTGCATTGAATTCGCATTTGGTACATGTTATTATTGGAACACATGAGCACGATGACGATGACGGAGATGGTGTAATATCGTCCTTGCTCCGTGGTTGTTGTTCGTGTAATGATATACACAACAATAACAATGTAATGACATAATAGTACACAAATTTGTCCTAATAATGGCAGAGGCATATTGGAAGAAGAAAAGGGCAAGCATTTTATTGTATATCGTCAGTCAGTAAGTGTATTATTGCAACCTTGTCTAACTATCCGTGACAAATCGGTCACTCTTCCTGAGAGCCATGAAAAGCAAGAATAAAAAATGCTAAATACCTCTCTTTCAGCAGCACAGGGTAAGGAAGTTGACGTAACCTCAATTACAAATGCGCACAGCGGGAAGAACCCGATAATCTTTTTGATACGCGGATAAATCACCTCATAACATCAACTCCAATTGACGTAAAATGCATCAGTAATTCCAGACTGCTGTGTAAAACAGCCTTCCAGAAATATCATGGGGTTAAAATTGACTTTTTATTGTGGTTGGTGGCATACAGCAGAAATATGATTAAATTTATTCCTTTGCCTCTGTTTACACACTAGTAGTGTGACACTACTTCATGTTTTCTTGAGTTTGAACGGTAAAAAATTGTCAGGCTGTAAAGTAATCTTAGGATTAATATGAAAATTTTACTATGCTTTTTTTTGTACACCATTGATGTTAAAATGATTTTGATGTTAAACAGGAGAAAGCAAAAATTAAACAGGTACTGAATGGCATCAGTGGAATGTGGAATAATTTCATACCCAAAATAGCTGATATAATTTTCACACCTGCTCAACAATGCCGGGAACATAAATTCAATGACTACATACAATGAGTCATTGCAATTTCTAACTAGACGACTTAGCATTAATTATATAACACTTGCTACTGCTATTACTAGGTATTACATTTGGCTCAAGTTGCGGATCGTATGTCCATTTCTAACCATTTCTGGAAGTACAATCGACATGACAAAAGAAGACTTGAAATTGTCCCTTATTTAAAAAAAACTTCACACCTAAACCTACCTACTCATTCAGTCATTGATGTCCATTCAATGAACCAGACTAGGAATTTAGCGATATGCGAGAATTACCCGTTACAAATTCAATTCGCTACGTTATTCTTTTGTGTGTGGCGAATGACATTTAAAAACAGACCACAAACATTTCGCCTTACATTTTGACACGAGAAGCCCTTTACTTGACTGAGAGGAAAAATAATTATTCTATGAGTTGCAATTTATTTATTCACTATCTCATTTTCATGGTGTTTTTTGTTCAGATGATTATAAGCCATACGCAAGTCTAATGAAGAATTGAACAATTAGAGGAGCGTGTCAGGTAACCGACACGCTCCGACAGACGAGGCATTCGGTTTTTCTACAGATAATATTGAGGCGGTGCACTAACTGTATTATCTTTTATGCTTTGCTTCCTAACGTGGAAAAAAATTAATTGTATTGTAAGTTGCTTCCTATCGCAGGATGTTTGACGTGTACAACAAAAATTATAATAAAGAAAAAATCGCTCATTCATTCACGCATCGATAATTTTACTCGTTTACCATCAATCGACTTTCTCCATGTGCCTTATAAATATTACGGTACACGCCCTTAATCACACTAAAATTATTTGGCAGTAGAGCCCATATATTCTGTCCTGTAATGCCCCGATAAAACCGGTGCTCGAATCAATTATGTAATGCCAGTCGTATTAATACCTCGCTACAGAATCATAACTTTTTCCGGTGAAAAAGAAAATAAAGTCTTATTTTCAAAGGTGTGTACGTAATTTCGGAAGTCAACGTAAGCAAGAAAGTCTGAAGATTGGTCAATCTAAAGCACTTACAGCCATGATAGGAAATATCTTTCCTATTCACTCTTTTTGATATCACGAATCGAAATAGTATCCTTCCCCATTTACGCCTACGGAGTTACGGTGTAAATGCAAGTACAAGACTGCAAAATAAATGATAAATGATAATACGTAACTAGTAATAAAAATAATATAATAATAGAATATTTTGCGTAGGCGGTTTTCTTCGCAGTGTCATTGCGATGTGGACGAAGTGGAACTGTTGCAAAGAAGTTGGTGTGAGTTTCTTGTCAGAAAAAAGAAACTCCACTTTGATATAATGCTTTTCCACTTTTCTGCGCTGGACAATGGACATGGACCTCTTCTCCAGTGAGAGTGTGGATGGCACGGAGTTTTACGTGGTAATCCTCAGAGGTCTGGTGAGGGCACGAACTCTCGTCCATCCATCTATTTCAACGAAACGGAGAGCTACTATTTTGATAGTGTCGAACAACCGACGTATGTCAAGAGCTTTATCCGCCTTGGCTTGAGAATTTTTTAACTAACAAAAGCATGCCTCTATAGTTTGCACGCAAAGGAGTTCAGAAAACTCGTGTGACGACCAACTAACCACGATGATGATGACGATGAGACCGATGATAACGGAATTATTGCAGCTACTTACACCAACCAACCACCAACACTTGGACATTATTACCTACGCCGTTGTCCGTACATATAACAGGCGAATGAGTACGAGAGCTGGTGGTGGTCATCAACGACAGACGAACACACACAGGAAGGTTCAAAGTCTCGCCACGATATTGAAAGAATAAGCGAGGAAAACCGTGGTGAGGGATTTATGACATGAAAATCCTCGAATTTTGTTCCCTGCATTTTATGTACTATCCGTCCAGAAATATTACTTGTCAGCACTCTTCATCACAATCACAAAGCATAGAGACAGCTTACTCTGTAAAACCTTTCTTTCACTTTTCCTCATTCAGCTCATGGACTCACAGGACACGAACGCGACAGAGAAAAACGAAGAAAACTTATTACTACATTGTATTAATGCTCCTGTTACTTTTATATTATTACATGGAACACCAAACTCAATTACAAGCTCTTGTTTGTTTGCGAACGCATTTTGCTAGTGATAAGCCAGGGAGAGGGGACAAATCGTCATCCCCGAAATGGTCATATCATATTGCTGCAATCAAGAAACGTGCAGAAAATTATGCACGGGAATAGAAATAGCGCTAGCGCAGTTTCATTTAATAATAATCTCTCTGGAAAATATTAGATAAAAACAATTCGTGCACATAACCAGTATTTTTTAACACTAAAGCTGCCACAGGATAATGCATTTTTGTTAAAACCTTCTTTCATTCTGGTTTCTTCCCAGTGCTTTGCTATTTGCTATATTATATCAAATCAAATTAATTTATCAATTGATTCTTCTCACATCTCATCTGTCAGGAACGAAACACGTACGAATGAAGTTGGTCATAAGAACGTAGAGAAGCAAAATAAACATAACGTGGAATTCGGAGAGGAAAAGAATGAAACTAAAAGTAAAGCTGCCATGATACACTTTTTATTTATCGCTCCAAAGAATCATACTGAAGTGAATATCCTCCCACATCAGCATACTTTTCAGGTATGTTTGTAGTTTGTACTTAAGGAATTAAATGCGGGAACAGACGGAAAGTTAGTAGGAAAATACATATAAGCTTCAGAATGGCAGGGTAGACTTAAGCAAACAATGTCACCACATTGCATAGACCTTATAAATTCTATACTATGCTGTCATTTTTTTGCAAATTCTATTGCAGTCTTTTTAATCCCTAACATCTCGATTTGCCACTAAAAGGTAACTGGAATAATTTAATAATAATACGTAGGTGAGTACAAATTTAGATAATATTATAATACTAAAAAGCAATAAGTTCGTGATGCTGACGATTGTATTTTTATTCGTGAATTTCATGGGAAAGTAATTTTGAGGAATTCTTTATTAAAAATCGTTAACTCAAACTTTGTTGGAAAGCAAAAAAAAATATATGGAAATTTCTGCGTGCGATACATTGACACGTTATACATTTTTTCATTGCAAACTGAAGCTTCTCTCTAAATTGTACCATTAAGCATTCTACACAGAGTCTGTTATCATGCATATTTGTAAAGAAATTCTGTCTGCTGGTTGAAAACTTTAAAAGTTGAAGTAAGAGTCCATTATTGAATGCTTTTTACATTGCACTGTCTGTTTCTGTTTTATTCGAATTCGGCTCTGTTTCTCTTCCTCGAAAAGTTTCATTTATCCTTCTTTATTTGCACAGAGGGGACGCGATTCTGAAGATGGTGTCCCACATGTCTGTATTATTTTAGAGGAAAGCGGAGGGACTGAAATGGAAATGCACCAGTGGTGAAATATAGAAATAAAGAAATGTCACCACTATTGCAGAGCAGTATTAAACCTTCTCCAAACATCAGAATGAAAAAGCAGAAGATCCAGCATAACATGTGGAATATTGCATTGATCTTCACAAAGAAATACAAACAATCGCTTATTAAACTACAACAGTAAAAGCAGACAGGGAGGAATCAGTTCACATATGTCAATGGATTTAGTCCATAGCTGGAAAAATAATGTTGCTAATTGGTCTCACCATTGGGAAAAACGGCCTACCCTCATTTAGAAAAGATAAAAATTGTCTCCGTCGCGGTTCATCTGACTCATCCAATTTTACAACTCAAATCTCATTCAAAAAATAGAAAACATGACGAAGGGACGAAGACAACCTTTTGCTGTGTTTGTGTAAAAAGAAGGAAATTTCAAATTTTTTTTATAAAATACGTAAAATGGCATTTTTAGGAGCTTTTGATACAAATTTTATCTTTTGTTTTCTTTTCCTCAGAATCCCAGTTTTTATTAAAGAAACTTAGTCATCTGGCTGAAACCACTCTGGTAATATTTCCCTTATCATCGTTTTACTTTAATCCAATAATAAAATTGGGACGCTGTGTGACATACTGGATGGATGTGCAATCATTTTGAAGTAACAATAATAAATGATTCAGCCCTTTCTCAACAAGCGTTGAAAATTGGGCTTCTCACAGGTCAATCGTTTTCAGAGCTTATAATTTATTACCTATGTGTTTGTGACGCATGTTTTATCTTATCTTCCATTCCTTAAAGGATGATAAAGGCTGTATTATCAGTGGAAGATACTGAACCTTTCTCTTGCTTAGCCTTGTCCGCTTTGTGTGTAAATACTTGACAGTATTAACAATCCGGAGTAGAGGAAAACTTCATGAATACTTTCAAATGAAATATCAATGTCACATCGTTTAATAAGTAATCGTAATGAGTAATGTCGTATCATCACACTGCTTTTATGAAGCCGTAGTCCGTCTTAGTAAGATCTACAGCAGAGTAGCTTCATCTTTATCATCACTGTTATTATTTTAACAGCGTGCGGCAATTTTTTTTTTGTTTTCAGCAGAAAAGTGTCGGTAAAAACATTAGATACAATGTAGATATTTTTCCTGAAAATGGTCGTATGTACTTTAGATAGAATTATGAATTAGCTTTTGTTTGTAAGAAAACCAGCGGGGTACAGTCAAAACACTCTAGCGATTTCTGGTGACTAATGATAAGATAAAGTGTAAATGACATGTTTTATTATGATGGAGACGGACTCCCACCTCCCAGGAAAAGGGAAGTGATAAGCATAATGCGTTCTACTCTTCAAAGTTCAAAGTGACACTTCTTATTTATATATAATGTTAAAATTGAAACGTATCTTACTATAAGCTATGACAAATTTGTCATTTATCAAGTTTCTGTTTCTGGTGTCATTTCAATTGTGCCCAGTTCAAATCAATCGTCTTTCATCAATAAAGTTTAACCCTTTATTAATATTCCCATTATTGATTTGGTTTCTGTCTGTTTCACTGTTGGCGACATCGGTGTGCTTGATATTGTGACATGTTGACATTTCAGGAATAATTTTTTACAACAGCAGAAAATCGATGAAAGCGAAATAAGTAAATTGTCAAATGAAATTGAGCACCGAGCACGGTCAGAAGTGACACAATAAGTCATTATCTTTAATCTTTATCTAAGGGAATTCTACCAGACATTCAGAATATTGACCAAATTGCTGCAGAGTCCATGCATGTAAGTAAAATGATACATGTCCGTTATTTAATTGGTTTAATGTCAAGTGATGTAAGTTCTATTTAAGAACCACTCACCCATTGAAATAAATACATTGATCACATAGAAACTGAGAAAAATTCCTATTGCGGTACCGGCTCATTTTCAGCCATGCGGAATTGAGAAAGTGGAATCAAGAATTTCCGTAAAGAATAATCCAATTAGGATAGAAGATGCCTAAATAAGAATCACGATTACAATCTACCATTGTGCGTATTGTTAAAGACTTTTTACGTGTTACTTGTTCAAATCATGGGTTTCTATACTAAAACTTACGTTAAAGGTTTTGCTGGACTACTACTCACTCACTGTTCATTTACCAACTTTAATTCATTCATTCAGAGTATAATCATAATGCTACTTTTCTTCATGGGTGCTTGAATGCATTGAAACGGTGGCTTAAAAGCTCAACCAATTTTGTGTCGAATACGTACCACCAAAAGACTCTTGTTGAGCCGAGGACAATACTTGGACGAGGATAAAACGATCACTCCATAGTCAAAGTGGACAATTCTTTGAATGCAGAGTGAGAGCAGTTTTCTTTCGCCCAACTTGACGAAGGTATGCACGAAGCAAGGAGCATCTCAGGCGGATGTAAAGGATCCTGGTGAATAGTAATCCTGCATAATAATAAATTGCGCACAATACAATAACAAGCTTTCTTTTTTTAAACTCGCTTCCTCAACGAGACTTTTAAAAGATTCAGCTGTCTCATCATCATCAGTTTGATTTTCATCGTGTCGTGTCTATTCAATGCTCATCATCTTCTTACAAATCTTTAAGAAACTGATACCCACATTATTCATTTCATCGTCTGAATGGCAAAAAATATCTCATGCACACATTTAAACAAGACGGGAAATAGCAACAATGAGCAATTACAGTTAATGCTTGGCCACAGCAGCAACAGTGAGCAGCCATCCATTCAAGGGTGATACGAGTGATGGTAACTGGTGAGAATGGGAGAGTTGATTCACGCACTCATTCAAGTTGGCAAGCAGAGCATGTAATAATGCTCGACATCAAGAGAAAAGGTGCAATATAAAAGTATAAGTTTAGCGGTCTGTATAGTTCTGAAATAAGCAATTGCTTGGTAAAAATGAAGTGTAATCATTTTAAAAAGAACTTTTTATCCTATCGTTTTATCTGCCGCTCGTGAAGAATTCTCTTGTAACTCATCAGCTTTTACCACACTTCTTTGAGAGTGAAATGGGTAAGACTCATTTTACCAAAGAGTAACTCTTTCTATCCATCGCTCATTTTCCCAGCCTGTAGCACGTTTTTCACACAAGTCAAAATTGGCTGGTTTGTACCAGAAAGAGCTGTATAGATATTCTATTTTTCTCTCTCTTCATTTCTATTTTTTGCTAACTCCCGTGTATTTATTTTTTTGTCTGGAGCACACTTTCATAAAATTGCAACATTTTCCCAGTAGTACAATAAATTGAGTAGGTATCATATTTGTAGTGAGGAACATCATTTAGGTATTTGACAAGTTGAAGAAATCGAAGAAAGAAAGCCAAAAGTCAAGCGTGTTAGATTGATATGTAGAGGGAAAGCAAACAAACTTATTTAAATTGTAATGTTATTCCGCAATTGGCACACTCTTCGCAGGCAAAAAAAGAAGAGAGATGAAAGAAAACTCGTCATCATCGCAGAGTAAGTGTGCTGATGATGGTGCTTTCCATTTAGGAAAAAGGATAACTGAAAAAGTAAATGTTTCCTAATGGAACTGGGAAATAAATTCTTTCTGACTGATTCCGTTTTGTCTGTATGCTTTTCTTTCTCTGAAATGTACACTTTTGATGATATTTAAGAGGAGGAAGGAAGCTAAAGCGAAGCCAAGTGGATTTATTATGTACATAATGTATATCACCATTTCATAATAAATGCTTCATGCCAGCTGCCAATTCGTGTAATGCATTACTTCACCCACACATTCTTTCCACATTTATACTCATGTCATCATAATTTTTATAAGACAAATTTACTATAGTTATATACTTCAGCTTGCTCATTGCCATCGTCATCATCGTCTTCATCACCATCATTGCATATTGCATAATAGGGTAGGTAGGAACGCGTGCTATGGCACGGAATTAAGCAAATATTTGCAAAAGACTAGCTGCTTTTGCTTGCTTCTTGATATGTATACTGAAAATTTCTATCTACGGGTCTCTAACATCATTTTTCCTCGAATCCTAACGTCATCTCTTTTGTGACGAAAAGAATGAAAACGGATGAGGATAAGAATGTAAGTTTTGTGTACATTTACATGTCTTCACGTAGAAAAAAAAATGTAGCTGAGAACATTTGATTTTCATCTCATCATCGTTGACAAATATTATAACAATTGCATCAATTATTAACGAAAAATATAAACGGGTAATCGTAAGTGGTAATCTCAAACGAGTGAACTTGAAGGTCGGCTTTATATAAGTATCTAAAAATACGTCCGTAAACTTGGAATAAAGGACGCAGCAGTTAAATATTTTTTTTTGCTATTCTGACACAAAATAATTACAATATTACATAGTATATACAACAATTGTTATAAACATTCCAATATTTGATTCAATAACGTTACAACTTCAAAATCTTAACTTCCTACCTAAAGGTATTTTCCGTTAGCTTCTTTTGAGTACTTCTTCTAATTCCATCATTTTTCTGTCCGTTCCAGGAGTTTGGAAACTGAAATTCCTAGAATTCCCGTAACTACTATTCGCTATATAATAATATTTATCGGGTACATTATTCGACGTGTTTAAAGGGCGACTTGCTACATACAATAAAAGCATTACGAAGAGTGTCTTCCTACGAATAAATCTCTGGTATCTAACCCTATCTAAATTGCTTTTTCCAGCAGCTCAGTGGAATATGTGAGGAGAGGAGATTATTTTGTGCAGACGAAGATGCATGCGTCGAAGACCATGATAGTCCGTTTTCTTCAGCAATCTTCACATCATCTTGTGTTGAAGAAGAGGGATGGAGTGGAAGTGTAACGATCACGGCAGCATTTACAAGCAACCAAAGTAAATTCAGCGAAGAACTTCCAGACACAGGGAACAATGCGATGGCGATGATGATGGATGACGATAGAATGTGAACATCGAATCATGATGATGTGACTATGTGTATACGGTAATAATAACTGAGTCGTAAAGTAGAAAGCGTAGTGAGTGACTGCATGACTCGACTCAAGTGAATTGAACGAACGAAACGAAACACATCTATATGAGCGTAGAAAATGATTTCCCGTTTGTTTACACAAGCCTTGAAAGCCTTTCAAGTTGATTCATTCACTCACTTCTCATTCTCTCTATAACCTAATGTACATGCATACGCGAGCAAAACCAAATTCACACAGTTCATCCGACCGAAGTTATAAACTGTTATTAAAGTACTACTATTATAATATAACGTAACTACATTTACAATTTACTTCCTGATGCCTCTACACTTGAATGTGTGTCAAGTTGATAGATGTAGGGAAAATGATTTACTCGCTTAATTTCAAACTTCAATTTTCATGTGTGTATAAAAAGCGAGAAAGAACAAAGGACAGTGTTCAAAAGAAAATTGAAAAGTATCACAATTTTTCTTTCCAAAATTACTTTACATGCAAAATTCCATTACATCCTCCTGATCGTTCATGTTCAACTCACTGCAGTTAAAAAACTGTTCTGAGTTCTGAGTCACTGCTTTCAATTTCAATATTTTATTAATCGTTTTAATGTTTAGCTAGATGTTATTTAAGTATGTACCTTAAAATAATGTAATAGTTTGCGTGAACCGTGTATGGATATACCAATTTTTCGCTGAAACCAATTTCGTTTTCGAATTTTTACCGAAACATGATCACACGCTGTTTGAAAGTATGAATATTTTGTGTGGGTCTCATGTCAAGTCGTTGAGTCCAGCAATATCATCCACATACGTTTACGACGAAGCAAGACTTTCAAATTGAACAAGTTTTATTCCCTTCTTTTTCCATCAATTTCAAGTGGTTAGAACTCGCTCTTGGGAATTTCGTATATAATAAAAATGGATTCACTGGAATCGGTGAATCGTGCGAGAAAAGAGAAGAGAAGAAAAGAAAAACCTTTCGAAGATGGAGTAACGTCATGATACGATGATGGAAGGGCAGAGCTTTCAGCCGTAACTGCGACTTTTCTCTTTTGAAACTAACAAAACTGATAGAACACGTTTAAAGCATAGGTAGACAGGCATTGTATAGGCATTTTGTTATAATGGAATGGAAGAGCTTGCGTAGAAATGAACTTCATTTTCCCCAGAAACTAGAAATCGGAGACAAGAATGGGAGAAATCAGGGACAGGCAGAAAGAAGTTTAGGGATCTACTAGTTCGTACTATAGAAAGTGGTCGTGGTGGTACAGTGACAGAGAACAAATGCAAGCTTCCCTACTTGCACTCCGATACGTTTGATGTCTAGTTACGGTTCGTTTGCTGAGCTTTCCTTTTCTCGCAACTCCTTTCGACGTAGTGCAGCAAGCCGAAAGTCTTCTTTAATAGAAACTTTGTCTAAAATCGAAAGAAGCTGGTTGGTTTCCCCTTTCTTATCTACACTCTGATCTGGATTCCTTCTCGCTTTTTTACTTGCTACCATGCACAGAAACTGACTTACCTTCCCATTTTACTTGTACTCAATATAGACCACATCGCCATTAAAAACTTACTTCATAGTTGCAAATTTATCAATAAAAATGGATAATATTTTTTACATTGTTTCAACACAAATATATAACAACGTTGATACATGTTCATCCGTGATGTATGGGGTTCCAATTTTGTGGTTTTTGCATTCATTCCAATACTCGGTTATGTCTGTGAGGATCATTTTAATGTACCTTAAGCCTTGTTAAGTCTTGTGAATTAAGAGCAATTCAGCAGGAGACTTTCCCTGGTAAAATGTTTGAAGACAGAAGACGGTCTTAGGAATAGTCGTAAGCTACCGGCGTTGCGTTGATGTTGATATTTGCCCGAGCTGTAATACATAAGTTTTAGATCACAACTTGTGATTCACAAGTGCCACTTCAAATTATATACAATAAAAGAACATTAATTGAGCAGTTTAAATTTTGTTATGTTTCTTAATTTGCCCCGTGCAAAATTATAATAGATGAAATGATTGAATAGTTGCCGAAACCAAACCATTCCTAGGCATCATTTGAATAACTAAACCAAATAAAGTTTAATGTACTAAAATTCCAAATTTCTTAAATATATAAAAAGAAGAAACATTTGTATTTGTATTCTTCTTTTCAAAATTTTAAAATATGTAAATATTCAAGCTGTGTAAATTTAATAATAGTACGGTGTTGCTATTCTTAATTTTGACAACAAACTTAAATAGTTAGCTTAGCTGGCATCTCTCAACTCGAAATCACGGTAATCAAATTAAAATAATTTTGCACATCAGCTTTGCTTTCAGCCCAGTCTGTTTCTGGTTGTATGATTGACACATTACAAATTGATGGTTGTTTTCAAGTGGCAGCTGCATCAAAGTTTTAAGAAGAGCTGTTCATTAGATAATTAAAAGAATTTCCTAGAGCATTAGCTAGAAATATACTAATGGTTATGGTTCCTACACAAACCGTGTATTTGAAAGTTTTGCACTGCAGATAATTTAAACTGATTCACAAGTTATCCGAATGATAAACTCAGGTTTATTACAAATTATCAAGCTATACGAAAATCAGTTAGCCACAAAACTTTCCAGTAGAAATCCAAGGCCAGCAAATAAATTTTACTCCCTCCAAATGAATTAAGTGCAATCAGAAAATTGATGTTCGTCCGCATTTCCGAAACGATTTTTTATACAATATAAAACAATCTACTACGTTACATTATTCTTTCAAATCTACCTACCTTAAAGAACTCATACAGTGCGCTCACACAACAAATTCAAGCTAATCGTTGCTCTGCAAGGTAATATCGTTTTAATGCATTCAGTCAGACCGTCGCTCTAATCATCATCATCAATTGAGCTCTTTTATTTATTTATCCTCGTCTCATTCAATTGGCACGTGGCTACGGATGATTCTTGCTAAATAATTTCGACTGCCTTTGTTCATTGCTTTTGTTTGTGGATGAATTTTATGCTTGCGTCATGAACAAACCTGCTGCCGTCGATGTTCATTCATACAGCCCACATAATTTATTCCTCATCGCTTTTGTGTCGGTTAACATGATTATTCGGATTCATTTTGTTTCGTAATGGGCATCCCTTCCTCCTACACCTGACATGTCATAATGAAATAAACCGTAAAAAATAAACTTTGTTTGGGTCATTTTAGCAATCGTCTGGCTAGAGTGAACATTCGTGGTTGAATTGTTTCAAAAATGAATAAAAGAACCTAGAAATTCTCCCCATAAAACCTTCATTCGTGAGATGATTTTTGTCGTTATAACTGACCGCTGTGCAGCTAATTCCAAATCAATTGTAGAATATTATTATAGTTTTTATATGAACCTTCAGTTAATTTCATTTATTTAGGAAGGAACAGAACATTTTTGATTCACTCAACCTATTCTAATATAAAACGCACTCGTGTCCAATAAATTTCAGAAATAAGGAACGATGTTGTAAAAGTTTACTACTCACATTGTTAATATGGAGTAAAAGATTGCTTGAGAATGGATGAAGCGAGGTGGAGATAAGTGAACTGATGCCTTTTCCATTAGATGACAAAGCAAAAAACGTCGAGTGTTTTTCAGAAAAAGCCACTTGTCTCCTACTCCAACTCATGCCACACAATTTGGAATAAGCACCGAGTAATAATGAGTCAAGATCCACTCAGCGTAGAGCAGCAGATACTCAGATATTTTGCTTTTAGAGAGACGTAACATACACGACTTATAATAATAACACAAACCTGCAAGAAATTAATTTTCAGCCTTTTTAATTTATTACTATTGTACCTATCGGACCTCGTTTATTTATATAAATGTAAAGTTTAATGATTTTACAAATAACCTTTCAATCATTTGGTGCTGAAACAGAAAGTCAAATTCTCATAAATTAGAATTATCTTTTCTTTCATTATCTTGGTTTCGTGGCTTTCATCAAGACCGTAAAAAGATCAGGGTGATGAGTTGGCATACAGCACATCTACAAACGTCTACTGCGTTGGTGGTACAGGAAATACCTTAAGGATTAAGTGCACTTACACACACATTACGTGTGTTCCGAACAGGTGGGGGGTCTCTCCTTGTCGGTCTGTACCGCAAGCACACCTTTCCCTTTTCCAACAACCACAATAATATTACACGCAACTTTTTACAATTATTTGTGGCGTACTTACCTTTTTTTTTAAATAAAAATACTCTGAATCTTCAGTTAAGAAATTGAATCCTCTGTTCAGGTTCAAAGCAACTTGTGAACGAAGTTGACATATTTAAAAATGAAGTCTACCTACATGCCTTCAGATACAATTTCCGTCGACTCTCTTCAAGTACATGAAGTGACATGAGTATGTGAAATTTCTCTCTGCCCAAAATACTTCCCATGTTATCCTGCATGCATTTTTGAACCAAGTATATTTCGGGGTTCAGCCTTTCATTAATTTTTATAAAGCTGAATAAACAAAATCCTCTGCTAATGCGATGAGGTGTAACCAAAACCGGCCATGGCTGAGTTTGTTTCATGTTGTAAGGGTCTCAATCAGTGCAATTTAACTGCAACGTTTCTTACAACGTTACAGTTAGTTACAATTGCAACGAATTTTAATGTGCCAGAGTGGATCAGCTCCCTGAAAGGCGATAATACACAATCATCCCTGTTTTAGGCAAGTCATCAGCTAAATTCTGGCAACAATTTTTTTTTGATCAAATGGTATAACACTTCTTTCTACTTGATATTAGGTACCTTCCAAGTTGCTTGAAGGGTTTGCGTTGTTCAAGTGGCTACTCGATTAAATGTTTTCAACCACAGCCCTGGCAGCAGTTCGCCACTAGTCAAAATAATAATCATCGTGCCAAGCTATGTAGATCATTTCAATTCTTTTTATCTACACATCATCATGCAGTCATCCATACGCCAAACGAGCCAGTCCCCTCAAATAATAATTTCGTCTTCGAGTTTACCACGACCACGCAGTTAGCTCGAAGCAAAAGCAATAGGACTCTTATTTATAGTGACACAATTACCATAAAATCCTGTCTGATCGGTGATAACCATGTAAACTCATTCTGACATCACGTCAAACTAAAAACCACACGACGCTTTTCATATCACTTCCCTGCAGCAGCAGGAACAGGAGCACACCAGCAAACAAAGTGGTTTGCAACAACACAAGTCGGGGGAAAATAATAGCAAAGTGAAATGAACATTTTGTGCAAGTTTTTATGACGGTGGTTGGTCGTCTGATCGGTGAGTTTTCCTACTCGAAAATGGTAAGAAGAAATGAATGAGCTTTTACTCTCTCGGTGTACTGCATAACAAACAATATCTTCAGGCACCCTTTATTCCCGTTTTTCTTCTTTCCCCTCCTCCGAATCACTCTAGAGAATACAAGAGACGCAGACGACTAAAAAGAGTAGGCATGTGCGTAACGTTACGCCCGTCTTCTTCCACAGAGCTTTCTTTTCCTCTTTTTGTTGTAATGCAATATCGTCATCATCATCATTACCAGGCTATCTATCAGGCAGCTCGTTTTCGGCTTTGCCAATGTGGAAAATCTTTGGAAGAACGTTTTCAGCACGGTTGCATCACTTGAAATGCCAATTTTCTCCTGCGGTTAGAGGGAAAAAAGTTTTAAACTGTTTTTAAATTCCCTACTGGTGCAACGAGATATCTGTAGATCGCAATTCAATTGATGCGGAGAAAGGAGACTTGAAAAATAATTTCTATTTCAAGAGAACTTTAATATCATTTCTCTATGCATGAATTTCACGGGAAAAAATCGAATGAATTTTGGTAGCAGCAGTGAATGTGAAGTCATGTCGCACGAAGCAAAAAGAGTTCCATTTCTCATACCTTGACAAGCGTTTTAAATTCGACTGTTGGAAAAGCTTTTCATTCAAATAAAACATGACAAATAAAGAAAAAAATATTTTGATGTTATATTATGGACTTTCACAGTGGTGGATGGTGTATTATTGGAAATTCATATGATTTTAGTCAGATTTTTAGAAAGAGAAGGACAGACTGGAATGACGGGGATGTGGATGTGAGAAAGAAAAGCAATCTAAGCGAAGAAGCAGCAGTGGA
>VYYJ01002825.1:0-19310 GCA_021029165.1 Cyphoderus albinus | reverse complement strand
TCTTTTCGTAGGGCTGTTTTTTCGTTGGTGGTTATTTCGAGGGCTGTTTTTTCGAGGGGCTGTTATTTCGGGGTTGTTTTTTCGGGGGCTGTTTTTTCGGGGCTGTTTTTTCGCGTTACCGGACCAATCATTAGCCATGCATTGAATATTTATGAGCGTCAGTAGTCTCGTCTCCCACCAAGCTTCCTCCTATTCATCAAAAAATTGTAATAATTTCTTTTGATAGATATTTTCAATATTAGATATGGACCAGGTACATTGTTATGAGGGAATAAACAGGATAGACTCATTAATATTATTACAATTCACTATTAAGCTCAACCGCACACTGAATATATAAAAAGGAGAATGAATGTGTAGCATTATTATATTTTCAGATTTTGACAAATGTCTGATGTGCGTTTCCTTTCTCTCTTTCTCTTGCTCGCACTTGAAAAAAAACTCATACATGAGCTTATAATGTATTTTGTGATTGAGCATGCTTAAACATGATTCTCGTGTTCTCCCCGTAAAATGTAAGACAATATATTCAAAAAGTCTCGCCTGTTTCACTCTGGATGAGCAACACGGGAGATGGTATGTGGTAATGTTACGTTAAAATTATTGTTACGATAAAAACGTTATTAAATTTTTAGTTCTCTCTGGCGAAACAGTCACCGACCGACATAATAACAGTCATTATTGGAACTAATCGATGAAATATTGGTAGAGAAATTATTGTTCAGATGAGACAGCGGGGGATCTATTTCGTCCATGTATCTTGTTCAAAGACAGGCGTACAGCGATACACTGTTGTGTGTGTGTGGATGCATGCGTTCGAAATACATGAATTTCGCCGTTGATCTGATATATTGTATATTTTTGAAACGGTAACATGATTTCTAGCCACTTTGCGGTCCTCTTTTCCCCTAAAAAGTGTTTCGATATTTTTCGTCTTAAATAGCAAATAAATCTGACGTATTCTTTCACCTCACAATAACACGACAGAATGAAATGTTCTTAAAATTTCGTTAGAATCCAAAAGCCTTTTTGATTTCACATCGTGAGACAGCAAGGTAAAAAAGTTGTGCCTTCAATTTGTTGCAAAAACGGTGGTAAAAACGTAGCGGTACTCGATAGAGAATAAAATACTTGTTTAAACAATGATAGCATCTTTTACCTTTTGCACATCTTCTGGTGGGACGGAGGCTTGTAGCTTGAGAGGAAAAACCTTTGTAAACAATAAAGAAGACAAGAGCAACAAACTATCTATTTACCGTCTTTTATTGTCAGCACTTTTATTTATGTACCCATTCGCAAAATAACCATCATATTACGAGCTTTTTATTGGCAAATAATATTTTCGTTGGGGACGTAGTAAAAACCCATTATTATTATTATTGCCCAAACATTGTACACGGAAAAGAGTCGAAGGGCAAGAATCCATAAACTTAATATGGATTGTACATGGGAATGACGGTTGTGGTTTGCCTAGCTACATCTGAAATCCACCAAGATTGAAAAGAAAACTACGTAGCAAAAAGAAGTCGAATTGTCATCATGCTTTCTGCCACACATCCATCCTCCATCCGAAAATATTTATGGCACATTTACATGCCACTCGTCCCAACCTCCCTTACCAAAAAGAGTATGGATGATAAATTGTGATCGTAAACCAAACGTAATATTAGTAATACGATGCCATATCGCGAATTCATACATTTTTTGCAAACAAAACAAGATATCCATCTATACACAAAAGAAATTTGTAATGACAGTAAATAGTAGAAGCCTTGAGGTACTACTGGAAAAATCCCTTTAAAAGTGCCAACGCTTGCTGACAGAAGAATGATAATAAGAAATTCTTACACTTTTGCATTACTCACATTTTTATGGACTGACAAAAAAAATCATAAATGTTCTGTTCTGTCCATATTGCAATTTTAAACTGCCTTCATCTATTTGTCTTCCACGTTGACGTTCATTGTCAGCCAGTTTCGCTGGGCGGGAGTCGGCAAAAAAAATGACTGTTTTTTTCTTTGCAAATATAAAGAATACGAAGAATAAACACACCCGTTTTTATTTTCATTTTACCCTCTTTTGCACTATGGATTTTTTATTAAAGTTTTGACTTTATTTTTTTCTATCGCTTTCTCGTAAATATTTTCGAAGGGAAAATGCTACGCGATGACGATCAAAGGAAGAATTTACATAATTATATTTATTTGAAAGGAATAATTAATTCATATTTTCTCTTTTTTAATACATGATCCTCACAAAAAAATATACACAGGTTTTTTAGAAGCCTTTCATTCATTTCTTTTCTCAAACATTTCCTATAAAAATGAATGTAAGATGGTGCCTCCAGAGAATAGCATCATCCCTCGCTGATACCATTCCGTTCGGTAACCTATCTACAAGCATCCGCCAAATTAGACTGAAAAGCAAGCAGATGAACATCACGCGTTGCAAGTTGCGACGGTAGAGCAGGATGGGGTTCAAATATTCAATGCGTTTTCTGTCGAGGTTCTCTACTCTATTTTTCACTTTCAAGGAAAAATAAGTTATTACCGAAGAAAAATGTGGCTTTTGTGTTGTTTCTATTGTAGAGGAAGATTGGATAAAAGAAAGAATTATGCTGTAAAAGTAAACACAATTTGTGTGCATCATGGCATGTTGATGTTGCATAATATATGGGATTTTATAGCTCTCACTCACTTCGCTTTTTCCCTTTTTCTTTCATTTCCAATACATTATCCATTTAATAATGCATAAAAGCAGAGCTCTGACTATTTTCCTACCTACAAACAAACTCGTCTTTGCAGACAGCACGGGAGTAGACCGCGTCATATTGCTCCAAATATTCAGGTATAATGACAAGTCTGATCCGTGCGCATTTTAAAAATTCAATTAAATTTCAATTCCGAACATTGTTCTTGTTTGACGTTGTCAAGGTACCTAGTTCGAAATTTGTTAAATACATTATTTCATTGATTTTGAGAAATATTCGTTTTTCAAGTTTTCTTTCTCCAAACCTTAACTTTATTTTATTTTTATGCGTGCAAGTTGTTCCTGTCTAGTCAGAATATATTCATAAAAAAGTTGGAAGTTTCTTCCTCTTTTTTAACTTTTTGCATTCGTTCGGCCAAACTTGACACATTAATCTTATGAATCGGGAGAAAGATGACTCCGTTTTGCTGGTTTTTTTCTTATAAAAGTGAGCGCTTGGGTACAAGTAACCAGAGTCTCTTTTCTTTCTTTTCTTGCCATGCATCATTCATTTCACCATGATTTATTTCTTTTATTTCTCCGTTCAACATTTTTTCGTCTTCTTTCCGTTCCTCTCCTCTACTCTCATTTTGTTGCCTCATTTCTCCATCATCATGCATGCATCCCTCCCTGCCACCACCACCACCATCATTTTTTTCATCTTCCCTTTGAAAAAATATGCAGAGCGAAAAAAGTGTCTGACATTTTCCGAATTGGTTTGTGAATACCTCGGCTGGTTGATTCTCTTCGGGATTTATTCATACAATATATAGCGTATAAATATCTGGAAAGTATTAATAATATTAGCTATTTACTTTGAGCTTCAAATGTGAATTTCAAAAGCAATTCAATGCAACCAAAAAAATGCGCTTATACAAAAAGGTAATATGTAGAATATTAATAATAACAGCAGCAACAACAACGTAACACCGAAACTCTCAAGGTTACACAAGTTTATGATAAATTTGGTAAAATACTTTTATTTGCCTTGTCTGGAAAACTGGTAAAAACTTATGTATCGATGTGCAGAATATTAAGCGGTTTTCGGGAGTCGGTAGTCAGTGTCGGCTGAACTGATGACTGTTGGGCGGTGCATGTAGTCACGCATAAAAATACTATTTCCGATTGTCAGGATTCCTTTCCCGTTCAACTGAAAGCCTTGTGAATAATAATTATTATTGCTTATCGCTTTTACATCCACCAAAATTTACTTATAAATGAAAATGCTTGTACAATAATAATAAATTATATCTGATTACTCCAAGGCAATAATAAAAACGCAACAATAAGGCGAAGAGATGACGTAAAATTAGTTTTTCAACCGACTCGAGGAAATCCTATTGACTCATTCTTTGGTAAAAAATGTGTAGGAAATCATATTAGCATGAGACGAGTTGAGTTTTTCTCGTCATCAGTTTCACACATTTCCACGCGTTGTTGTACCCGCGAACACATTTCTTAATACTTTTTAACACATATACATTAAATAATCTAGGCATAAACTCTGCTTTTTTTTGCAGTTTTTATCAAAATTCCTATTTATTATTCCTTCATCAGCACTCGAAAAAAATAATTATTAAAACGAAGTTTTAAGCAACAAAAAAGACGTTAAAATATTATTTGTTGTACCTTAATTCTTTATGCTGTTTTGGCCGACGGTTCGTCAGGCGCAAACATCTCTTTAATGGACTTTCGTGAAATAATTATGAATTTTTACAAAAAAAATACAAAATAAATACCATTAGTAAACAGCAAACTCAAAGATAAAAGTTGTCATAATAAGATTGTAAAAGTTTGATGAGATTAACAAGTAAAGAAAGAACGAAGACTGGTTGTAAAGCTGACACTCAGAGAATTACAAAGTTGTTGCAGATATTAATATTACAATTGTATAACACTCATTGCTCATTAAACATGAAACGAGTGATTTTCAAAATGGTGTTAAAACATGTTTAACGATGAACCTTCAAATGTAAAGTCAGTGAATTATTTAAATCATCGAAAGTACGTCCTATGGCGTTAAAGTTGTGATAGGCTGCTTCTACACGTGGCATGTATAAATGTTCGAGGTAAATGATGTAATTTAATGATGTAAATACATTCCGTCGGTTCGTCGTTCTGTCATCCGTATTTCGTAAGAAATCTATTGTGCAGGGTTTCAGAATACATTGTTGCAACCGAAATTAACTCTTATTAAAATGACTGGTGTTTTGAGAAATATTTTAAATTTACATAGTAATAGCAATTCCGGTCACTTAGAAATTTGACAAATGACAAATGACAGGATATAATGAGAGAGTGATCGATATTTGTTAATTTGTCCCACTCATCTCAAGACGAATGGGTGTTTAAACTGAAGGAACCAATCTATTGATGCAATTTAATAGAGTTCTGATAGAAATGATTACGCTAATTAGTAGCTCAACAATTACATTTATTAGTGCCCAGTTCAGACAACAGTTTTAACAAAATCTGCTACTGTTTAAAAAAGTCAGTCTGAAGCAAGGAATCGTGAAAGGCTCCGACTACTTTTAAAAAATACCATTTTATTTTTCATTCATTGTTTTCTACGCATTACTGTACCTTGGGCTCTACATCTTCATGAAGAATCGTAAAATGATACAATGAATAAAGCAAAAATTTATTTCTTTCAACATTGCATATGAAAGTTATATCTTAGGGCAATATGTAATTTTCGCTGTTATTTTGATATTGAGTAATAATAGTGCTGCCGCTACCAAGGTTTATAGCATTTCTGCATTTAATAATAAAAAGAATCTGCTAAAAACTGCTTCGTACAATTTTTATGTATCTGTTAAGTGTTTCGGTTACGAACATGTGTATTGAAAACGCTGCAAGTAGCAATGGAAGAGCCATAAAAAAGTTGCATTAAGGCAGAACGATTTTAGCTGGTAGATATGAGATTTACTTTTGTTTTATGAGATGCAAGTCCCTGCTGTCACACATTTTTTATATTTCTCAATATTGAAAATGTAGGCTGCCGTAAAACACATTTTATTGTAAGAGCGTAAAATGTTTTTTCACTCACCTCATTTCTTAAGATTGTGCAATTCACACCCAATCAATTTTTGCAAATTGTTCCTCTCCCAAAAAATTATGTGATAACGATCATTTTATTATTGAAAGAAAGCATTAAAGGCTTCACATAACAAACAAATAACCATTTTGTATGAGACCGTTAAACAAATATATAAATAATAATAATAAATAAGCCCATTCCTCCAACAATATCCACAAAAAACGGTGGAAAGAATGAACATATTATTTTGATAGGGCACTTCTAGATCGACTTGCACACGGCAGCAACTTTTATTCTCTGCTAACCAGAAGTCATTCGCAAGAGAGAAAACAACAATTCAAAAATATATTGTGTTTTTATATTTTGTTAGTTGTCGACATTTATGAGGTTCGTGTGTAAGATAATTTAAAGTAGAGCTTTTCCCGTTCCCACTCTGCATCGCTTCGACTTCTCCTTCGCAGGCGAAAAAGGCAATCAAATTCCTATAAGGAGCCATTATAAAATATTGCATCAGTAAATGCCAAAGAGGCAAAGAAGCAGCCGATTCTTCTATCCTCCTCACTCATGTGTGCATATGGCACAAATAATGGAATATCAGACCAAAGAGAAAAAACTTGCTTGCTCTGCTTGAACGTCTTCACTGCAGACTGAAAGAAGGCCGTCGTCTGCTTGTTGAGTCAGGTGGAATCTGAATCTCCCTTTTTACTACATGCACCAAGTAAAAGTTGTGTGCATCTTGCAGTCAACCCAGTACGTGGTATCCTAATACCCGAGTAATGCGAAGAAAATCACCTTCGTAAAAACTAACTTTACAACTTTTGATATCTTCTTTCATTCTCTCCTCCACATTACATCCAGAGTAATAATAATGTTATTTATACACTATCGGCTTCTCGTTTTCTCTATCTCCTGGCTGGATTCTTCTGCAATGAATAGGGCAATGAAAAGCTATTTGCCAGCCCAGTTGTGGAAAAGTAGAATCGGAACGCTACAAGCTTTACTTATTTTCCCCTCTCTCGTTTCTCCGCTAATGCTTTCATTCACTCACTCATTCATGTATTCTCTCCGAGTCAGTCATTCAAGCACATGTACACCAACCCAACCACCTTGAAACTTGTTGGTGTGGAGTTACAAAAAAAACTTACTCACAAGCTGACTATAAAATATACCTTTAACTTGACTATTTTCATCTTGGAAATTTCTTCTCGGCTTGTTGTGATTTTTGATCGTGATCATCCTGAAAACCCAATATTACTCTATAATATTTTGTTGTTAGCTATGCGCCCATACATTTCCCTTTCCCCCTTGTTTCCACTCTATCAAATCTATATCAGTGGAGGAAAATGTAATATGAAATTTCTTGTACCAAGTTACCACCGCACTCACTTTTCCCCAGGATGATATTGCTCCATAAACTACGGTGCTATATTGGCTAAAGATGATATTGGATCGAGCGAAAAAGTTCGAGCTGTATCATTTGCCAGTTAATTCCCTGCATTCGCTTCTTTCTGGTTTCAGTCACTCAACCCCTGTTTACATATTGCCCGATATCGTTACGTTATTTACCTCGCCTCGCCTGTTATCCTCCTCAAATGTTTTCTAATGTCTTCAGAGGATTACCTTCTGCTGCCACAGTCTCATCGTTTCCTTTCCTTTTCGTCTTGAGCTGTATCATCACAGATGAGAAAAATCATTCTGCCTTGTTACCTATAGCGTATCTCTTGGGGCTTCAATGTGCTGCGGTTTATCCAGATCAGACAAGAAGAAAGCAAAAAGCGAAGGTGTGGCGGAGAAGGAGAAAGGAAATCCTAAAGGAGCATAATTTTATATATGACGGTGTGTTTGAGCAGGGCAGCCACTAAATAATAATGATGATCATGTAGCCTGCACTTACTGACATCAGACTTATTAGATAGGAAAAGGAAAGCTGAGCTGGCAAATGAACACTTATTTCCCATTTATGATCTGTGACATGAGCTTTCACGCTTTCTAGGTGATTCAATTTTATTTCAACGGCTCCTACCTATTCATCTAATGCAGGGAGGGAGAGTTCCCAGTCTTCACTTCATGTTGCAAAGAAAAAATATGAGTTATCGTCCAAATACAGATTTCTTTTACCCAAAAGAATTATTTCAAAACAGTGTATTCTAAAAGGTACAACATTCAAGCTTATACAGGTCTATAAAGCATGTTTGAGAAACTTAATTTTTTTTTACATAAAACAAATTGTAAAAATAATAAATATTAAATATTTATTGTAAGCGAATTCCGAAAACATTGCGAAACGTAGACGTCTTTCAGGAGAATGTCAAATAATTTCTATATCCATTACAAAAAATAAAAGACCTTTATGCTTTTTAATAGACAGTGCTAGTTACTTGCTAAGGAGTTTTTAAAATGACAATGGTAACATTGAAGTAAGAGAAGGAAGTTATTGAGGAACAAGAAAAGTGATTTGATGGCAATGATGATGCAAGCGTCTGTCTAGATAATATCATGTAATCACGAAACACAAGATATGATTACAAGTTTCTCTTGCGAGTTTACACAAAGGCACACATTTTAATAGGATGGAGCACGTGTGATATTAAAATTATTACTCACTTAAGGGAAAGCGAAAACATTTTTGCTATGGAGTTAGCCCTTTGCTCGGTTTGTAGGGTGTGCGTGCGTGAGACCAGGAGGTGGATTTCTTTCCTTTGATGTTGATCATGAGCATGATCACCTTCACTACCTCCACCCGAACATAAACAATACCAGATTATGTATTGTGCTTCGCTGCACATCCTGACACGGCAATAATCAAACTTTTCTTTTTGATCGAGGTGTAATTTAAATCAAGTCTTTGACTGAGAAAGGAAGGGAGTGGATTGAAAAGGTGTTCACTCAACTTATTTATCGCCCCGTATTTATTTTTGTCATGATTCCAAAAATATGGCAAAGGGATCATAACCATAATCATTAAATTACGATGATTTCGAATAGAAATGTTTGCACAACGCCCCAAAAGTGAGATGAATATACCAGTTTTCTCACAGAAAGCCATACAACAAACTAATATTAGAAAATCGTATTAGATAATATTGTACCTTTGTGGTGTATGATGCATGTATTGCATTTTTATTACCTTGTGGCGTGACAAGGAATAGCGCGTAATGCATGCCTTGTTTAGTAGTCAGTCACAATAACACGGAGCCACAAAATATTGCTTTGCTGACTGGCGAGTGAGTGACTGTGCAAAGTGAAAGAAAGAATGTTTTTTACGAAAGCACCCACACCGACAAATACCATCCAAAAAGTATATTATACCGTATGCGTGTGATTCATTCGATGGATTCTCACGTCGTCCGTCCGTCCATCAAACCTCAGACACCTTTTTTGCAGTTATTTTGTGGAGGACGCCAAATCCACCGGGACAAGCTCAGTTCGAAGATTTGTCTGATTTTTCGACTTGGGTCGAAATAAAATGCAAAGAAAAACTGAGTTGTAATTATTTTTCATCTGTCGATTTTGGCCTGTAATTACATAAATATCAATCAATATGCGACCATCATTGATTTTAATTTTAAAGTCGTGGAAAATCAAAATGATTGTACTCCTACGCTATTTAAATTAACTTTTGGCAAGGCTGCTCTAATTGTAAGGTAAAGCTGCGCAGCACATATCTAGCTTTTACAAGGGTTTATTTATTAGTGTATGAGACGAAAGCCAATAATAGTAATGCCGGTTAGCCTCCACTCACTTTACCTCTGTTTGCGATGGGATGTGATCTGCAGGTAGAGATAAAGGAGAGAGTGAGTGAGAGGGCAACGAAACCAGAAATCTCTAGGGTCATAAAAGAAAGAAGTGTTTGTGTCCGTACGATATTGTAACTGCCAACATTCCCTCTTTTCTTGATTTGGACATTGGCATGCATTTGGGGTGAAAGAGAAGGAGAGAGAAGGAAAAATGTTGTTAAATCCCTGAGCTATTAGTCCGGTCACTTTAGTAATGTCTTGTGTCTTCCACTATCCTGTCTCCCTGTGTGTCCGTTCCTTTCGCCGGTCTGCTCCCTTTTTCATTCCCGTTTTCATATTGTGTAATGCCTTTTATCGGTGGCGAGGCTGATTCTTTTACTTGACCAACAAGAAATGTTGTTTTTGTGTGCGACCGCTTCGGGTAGTTTCTTATTGCATTTTACTGCATCATCTCATCATATCATTACCACATGAAAAAAGTAAACACGGAATCACATCCGATCGCATGACATCAGAAGAAGCGAAAAGTTCGAATGGTCAAAGTTGATGAGGACTCTTCATCAACATCATCACGCTTTAGCATGTTGGTTGACGTCAACAAAATGTCGGAAATTTTGTTTTCCGTGATGATAGGAAAGAGGAATAAAATAGAGTGATAACGTGGAAGAGTCTTCCTGTCGTATCAGAGACCACTTCGTCCTCATATTTCAATAAGAAAGAGGCATTGAAATGACTGGATCCTTTTTATCGGACACCACAGACCCATATTTGGCATCATCAGGGGCTTCTTTCTCTCTTCCGCATTTCCTATAACTTTTACTTGCTTTCTCAATTCAGCCAAAGACGAAGTAAAAATGTCTGGGGAAATAACGTAAAAGAGGAGCAGGAAAATGTCTTAATTTTTTTACTTCCTAATAAATACGTACATAGATAGTGGAGGCACACAGGCAGTGTGTATCCTAGTATTTTCTGCTTAAAAACAAGAACATTTCTTTTTATGGTAAATCGATGTGAGCTGCGTTGTCTTCTTTCTTAAGTTGTTTGTCCATAACAATTGTTCCGTTGCTTTGCGTGTCTCCTTGCTCGTCCCACTGATAAAGAGATACGTACTTACTTAACTCACGTGTATAGGTTATTGCTTTAGCCACATAAAATAATGATACTTTTACAGTTTGCGGTCCATGCAAGCAATTTTTTCGTCTTTTGTGGACCATTTCTAGCGGAAGCTATAGCCTCGTGCGTGATGATATGATGATGACTGTTTATAGGTATCAGGGCTTAAGCCACAAGTCAATTGACGAAGCATTATTTTCTTTCACTTTTGTTTTCTGTATTAGAAGTATTACCACCAAAACTTTCATATAAGAATAGTGACTATTTACTATACCCTCAGCTTTATGATACCGCTTGAAAAAAATCTTTTGGAACAATTCCGAAGTGTGTGTATTTTTACTATTATTGCTATGATTATTTTCGTTTTTCTTTACAGATACAAAAAAGCTGCCGAATGCCTTTATTTCTTCCTCAGAGAAAAAATCCTTAGAAACTACATTGCGAGCTTCCTTTGTTCATTTTCAATGGATGGAGACTTCCTTCTCTGGTAAGTAGAAAAAGAAAGTATCTGCTTTTTTATATGTATTGTTGCCATCACTCCGGCTACTTGCTTTACTTCCACTTCTATTCCTTCAAGCTAAGAAAACTTTATTGATGCAATATTCTCTGGCTTTTCTCCTGCTCGGCCTCTTTGAGCATACTCTGGCTACGAGACGTACTCCGCCTCACTTTTTACTGCGAAATGAGAAGTAAATGCATGAATCAAGGAACGAAAACCACTTAGCCATTACGGGCTGTGAATTTCCTATATTTTGTATCAGGAGCATCCCAATCGGTCTAAGAACAGCCTCCCGATATTGACCATTAATTAGTGAAGTGTTGATAGGTCGCCACATAAAATCTGGATCTTAAGTAAGCTTTTACACTTTTATAGAATGTGCTGTATGGGAGAAATATCCGAACGGAGAAAATAAAAGGAGAGAAGTAAAAGATATTTCTTTGATGCATTTTTCTCCATTTTCCTCCTGCTGCTATTAGCCACTTATTTCATACTTTATTTATTGCACTGGTCTGTCGTACACAATTGCGCGTACCTTTTCCCTCTTTCTTTGAACAAGGTTGGTAAATTGGCACTAAACATGCAACACCGAAAGTACTATCTAAGTTAAGGAAATCCCGGTCCGAAACCATTGCAAAAATAGTCAACAAATATTTTCAAAATAAATAAATAAAGTAAGCCGATCCATTTCCTCCGTGACTCTTTCGCTTAATGGAGGAAATGCGAGACGTTTCCCTATTTGTTACAATAAATCAATGCTTCATCATTTCTAATGCAGTATACATCTTGCGTAAGTGAATGATTGGCTGAGAGTGAGAGTGGCTAACTAGCTAACGAGCATTGTTGTTATTACTATTATTATTTTTATATTTTGCCCTTTGTCACACAATCTCATTATTATCGTTAGGCTACGTTCCCACCAAATAAATGGCATCGTGGGTTTCTGAGTGAGCGTGGGTCAGCAAAGATCAGTATCGCTGGAGTTGAAGCACAAGAAAGAAGAGGAAGGAAGAGCTCAATCTTCTTCAGAAAATTATTACATGGATAGATGTGTGTAATAACGATATGATGGGTCTGATGATGACGATGATGAGAAGCACTTTCTCCCTCATTCTCTTTCTTTTCATTTCCCCCCTTGACTCCTCTGCTCTGGTCATAATGGTTAGGTCCTGTATCGTTGACTATTTTTTCGCCTCTTTCTCCGTTTGCTGCTGTTGTTTGTGTTTATTACCACGACACGGGTGAAAAATACAGAGTTGTTAAAGTAACCATTATATAAATACCTCTTCCATCTCGCCTCCTCTCCTTCTGCCTTGCTCGCTCTCTCCCAGACTTCTCTATATTATATTACAGACAATGTAGGTACATTTTTCTCTGAGGCCGCTGAGGATAATGATTATGGTTGCCTTCATTTTTTCAAACTTCTTTCCTTTTGTCTCTCCTTTTTCTCCTTCTGGGGTATAGTGAGCATAACGTTATGGCTTATAACTCCATTAGAAGATGATAAAATGTGAGATTCCGTGTGGCGACTCCGGGCTTACTCTCACGATGACAGACGGGGTATAAAAGCAGAATAAACAATTATAGTGGAAGACATCCTCTAAGAATGTAAGATGCAAGGCTCTAGTGTATGGTGTATAGGCATAATCTGAAGTAGTGGTAAAGAAGCGTAATACGATGGCATGGCAAGATACACATTGCGTAAAAGGAAGAACCATATCATAATAATAATAAAAATAAAAAGAGAGAAGAGCACGAGAAAATCACTACGACATTATTGTGGTGTGACCACAGATGTGTTGTATAACTTATGCTGGAATGATGATGATGACAAGAGAAGAGATGTGTGGCCCTCTCCTTGTCGTTACGTCACAACTCGCTTCTTTCTCCGAACCCAGCCCAGGTCATTTCTTTTTGCCAGTTTTACTCGCCCAATAATATTTAACAATATTTTTATACAGTGTTCCGCTTATTTTGCTAAAACACTTTCTTTTGTGGAGGAAAGTTGGGAGGAAGAAAAAGAAAGCGGAAAGTGGACGATTTCTCAGGAGACTGGAGAACCTTACTACTCCAGATATTGATTGTCTAGGTAAATACTGGCAGAAGGGCTCTTGACAGCGAAACAATTGTGGCAGAAAATACGACAAGAGTTTCTGTATTTTTCGGTGCCCCTATTTCAACTTGAGAGTGTCTTCCGTCACCAGCAAGTATCCTTTTAATATGCCTTGAGTGAGTTGTAAATAAAAACCATGAAGATCTGGCTGAGTGAGTGGATGACCATTTCAAGCACAATATTAACTGCTTATAATTATTAGAAATGTATTTCGGACTTGTTTGATTTCTGCTTATACCTCTAACGTTCCAGACACTTTTATGAAAGCAACCATCAAATCCACTTTCAGGACTCGTTGGAGAAAATTGCGATGAGAGTTCCGAGAATTTCTCATTTCTAGTTTCCAACCTCACTTTAAATAATGCGAGAATAAATTTAAATGACGCCATTTGTATTAAGGAAGCTGCATAAATATCCAGTAAGTATCTCTATACGATGATCACCCAGTGTTATATCTAATCATCATCATGATCATCATAATCATCAATGACTCTCGCCCAAAACCATAAACACAAATCATAACGAAGAACTATTTTGTCTACCTCCATCTCATTCTCTGAGGACGATTCTCATTTTCCATTAAAATCATACTGTTTCTTCTTGTAGGCAATATTTACAACTGTTCCTATTATCTACCACTCCGCTACTGAGATGCTCTTGCTACTGTGTCTGGAATAATGCCGAATCATGAAAATGGAAAGGAAACGAAGGAGGGAAGAAAAAAATATATAAATATTGCTTGCCTGAGAAATTTCTAATTTCTATGCATATAATGAAAGTTTTTTTTCAATCTAACCAAAAAAGAACAGTGGTTTTTAAAACGAATTCCTTTTTATCTCATCATAATCATCAGAAGATAGAACGTAGTAAGTAGAAAGCAGCAAGAGAGAAAAAGTTGTGATAATCATAATAGTGCATCTCATCTTCTCATCCTTTTAGTATGTATTAATATTAGTTTCTACGTGTAGATGAGCAAGTTTAATGTAGTGATGCAGAGGGTAATGATGATGATGACGGTGGTGGTGGTGGTGGTGCAATGTAGTTTGTCAACCTATCGGCCCTCCTCTCGTTCCAGTAGATAGTGGATGAGTGCTCCGCTGTTGCAGCATTTTTTATTCCTTCTACACAATTTTTACTCATTGCATTTTTTCACAAGAGAGAGAATGGTGATGAGGGGAGTAAGCCAATTTGCTAAGAACAAGAGAGAATGAATGAGCTTAAGCTTAAAAACCGTTCCCAAAAAAATCTTCATCCGTGTTTTCTTGTGAATTTTTTTCCTCCTCACTCGTTTGGCGTCATTCTCCTAAATATGAGGTTGTTCCATTCCAGTGTTTATCCAAAAGGGAGAAAGGAGAGAGATATGGTACCATCATAAGTAATCTACTAGAATCTAATAATAACGTACATTACTTTCGTTTTTTCTCCGAGAAAAAGGTGAATGGGAAGATGAAGGTAAAAAGGTGGGTAAAGGTAAAGGACATGCGGATGGTGATGATGATAATGATACATCTTGCTTACTTTTTGGGGATATATTTTTTCTCTTTTAATATCAGCAAATATTTTGGAGTAAAATGTATAAAAAGATGGATATGCCGAAACATTGGCTGATGATGACGACGACGAGGATGATGATGATGAGACATGTACGACTCTGGGGCAAGTAGGAATTAGTAACAGGTTTCAACCAGTAGTCATTTTTTGCTCCATATAATTCCAAATAGTTGTACTATGTAGATATATTATGTGTGTTCGAGGACAACGCGAGCGACATCACACACGGGGCTGATGATGATGTTGATGATGCGGATGGTGATGAGAAATTTCTCATCTCCTAAAACTCATCTCGGCTGCTTTTCTCTCTGTTGTAAGTTATAGTCGGTTTCAGGTTATACAATAATTGTGTGTATAACATTATTACCATTATTGGGTAAAGGAGAGATAGAAAGGACCCTCTCATCGCCTCTTTCGCTCCTCTTGTCGAAAAAAGTTGTCGAATAAAAATACAACGAGAACGATCCAGCATTTGATGAAGATGATTATGATGGAAAGGATGAGGGAATTTTTTAATATTTGCAAATTGCTCCTCTGTTATATTCTATTATGAAAATTGTAGCCACCAACCAGTCACCTAACACAATCTAAAGTACACTATTAGAATACTGAATGTGATTCTCTCTGCCCGTGCGATGATGACGGTAATGACGGCAATGATACCGTGAACTTCCTATCCAGTAGACAGGCGTTTAATATTAAACGACACGACACATCGTTCCCTGTTTCTCTCAAAAAGCGAGCTCGGAGTAGTATTCCAATGCTACCCTCGTATTTTCCTTGCGGCGTTTCAAAGTATCAAATAAAAGTACAAGCGGTGTGTGCCTTTGCAAAAAATGTAATACATAAATTGTGTATTGCCGCTTTTGAAATAAAGTCGTTTCGGAGTGATTGCCGGTTTTGATCTTTCCAAGATGATGTAATGACCAATATAATGTAATTGCTAAAACATTCAAATGTCATTTATGCACCTACATGCATGCACAGGACTTAAATGCAATTGTTCCTTATATTACAATAGAGTAAGACATAATCCCTTCCAGCTTTTTTCCTGCGTTGGTGGTCGTAGCAAGAAAATTGTTTCCTTTTTTCACTTACCCAAGGAAAACGTTTAGATTAAACAAAGGGGGAAATCATCTTACAACAACGGAAGGTTACGGCACAGCACAGATTTTTGAGCCAAAAAAGTGCAGCGCACAAAGTAAAGCTTCGTACTCAGCGGAATTATTGTAATGGATTACGTGTCCTCGGGCCAATTATCATTTTTTAAATTTGAATTAAAATTGGTATACTCTATCACGATGAATTGCGGAAGCAGGAACAAAAAGGAATGAGTTCTGTGTGATTGCACGGTACCTACTACATGGAGAACGTGGGTTCAAATAAATGTCAAATGGTGCATGTGATACATTACACATTGTACAATATTTGAATTTACATTTGATGTTGTTTTATTCACAAACGTTGACTTGGTAAATTTGCTTTTATAGAAAATCCTCATTATTTAAACAAAACAAATCCTGCTGGATAGAAATGACGACAGGTTTATTTAGTTAAGCACTGTGATAATCTAGTTAAATTTAACGAGTGAGATAGTGTCGCCTATTTTTAAAAAAAAGTTTACAAAATCTTTCCAAAATCAGTCGCTGGAATGTGTCATTTAGGATTGAAAATAGTAGTACCTATAGCTTCTTTTAAAAATACAAAATTCCTTCCTTATTACCATCCATCAAACATCAAGAGCAGAAATGCAAAAAATCCGCCATTAGAAGGGAAAGCACGATACATTTTGTTTTTGTTTCACTTTCTATTTTAAAAAATGACCTTTTCAGAGATCGTGCTTTGCAGTTTATATCTTGTGTTTTCCTACTTATGAATGAGTTTCATTTTCGGGTAGA
The DNA here is from genome assembly GCA_021029165.1 of Cyphoderus albinus. Lineage (NCBI taxonomy): Eukaryota > Metazoa > Arthropoda > Collembola > Entomobryomorpha > Paronellidae > Cyphoderus > Cyphoderus albinus. The sequence continues at coordinate 2,611 of VYYJ01002825.1, read as the reverse complement.
TGGTAGGAAAACCCGTCATGTTCGTCAGTGAGTGAACTTAATGAAGAGAAACAATTTAAATGGAGGCATATTGCATACAAAGTAACCGAGAGTGTTTTGGATTGATGGTAATAATAATGATGATGGTGAGTTATTATATGGGTGAGTTGTGATGATGTGCGGTCGTCAATTTTGAAACCCTTTCCCTTTCCCCACATGCCTATGCTATTGAGAAATTCGAAAGGGTTAAATGCCTCCAAATAATGATGACTTTTTGTGAGTGTTCAATGTGAGGAAATGATGAAAAAGTAGGAAATTCTTTTTTCCTCGTAGGTTTACAAATGGGCTACTTACGTTCCATTTTGTGACGGAAGTTTCAGCTTGCTCACATAGAGAGACAGACAAACATTTTGGAGAAAATATTGTTACACTTAAATGCATACGGGCTACAAGAAAATATAACGATTTACCTCTTGTCACAATGAAGTATTAGTTCTTTCAGACAAAAAATTACTTATTCCATATTTCGTATTCATTTGGTACGTGTTCTTAAGTAGGTAGAAAAAATCCAATAATCCACACACGGAGCTTTGCTACTTGACTAGAGGAAAAGAAATATAAAAAACAGAAGAAGTCAAAAAAGAGAAATGCTCGTTGGAGAGCTCAAGAACAACGATAGTTTAACAATTGCAGCAATTTAACCGCCATGTCGTACCATTCCGTTTTGTTGCAATTTACATCAGTGTAGGTACGAGAGCTTATTACTGCATGAGTCTCCGGACCATCGCTGAAGCAAAGATTTTTCTTAGCTGTTGGCATCACTGGTCTTTGATGGGGTTCGAGCCGAGTGTTTCTAAAAACTTTCTATAACAATCACCATCGTCAACATATGATCACTCTCATAACAATAATCATATGAATTGCCCATCTATAAGGAATATTAAGTAAGCAGTAAGTAGGTAACTAACTGGCGAACTTAACAGTAATAATCATAATAATGAAAAGGTACTTTGTGTGCCTACCAAAGAGGTCTCAGCTTACCTCATTTTTACTTCACTCACTCACTTTACTGCAAGGATTTTCAGCAGTCGAATATCAGACACACATGCTGTCTACTCCGTGAAACCATCATTTTTAGCTATATTTTAACGACTAATGGTTATTACAGGCTCCCCATAACTCTTTCATTACAAAAAATACATAATTATCATAACACACACGGTTTACTAATCATAATGTAGGTAGGTACCAATAGAGGTTAGTAGCATGCCACGGGTCTTTACTTACTTAAACGCACTTCCTTTACGACGCTCTAAAGCTTTATTTATGATTGACGCTTCAACCGTCGTCCCTTCACCCTTCAATTAAAGAAAAGACTTTTTGTAGCACTTTAAAAATACTTCATTGGAGCGCAAAAATGACTCATGGGTTCAGTTCAGCGTTTAGATTATGGTCCTTTTTAATATATTCATAACAAGTAGTTCTTTAATTGTTTAGAAAGAAATTCTGACGATACGTTGAATAAACACAATTTACTTTTGACGTAAGCAATGGCAGTGGTGATAAAATGAAAGCGACTAGAACGTCATTCGTAGGCTCATGATTCAATCCGTTATTGACTCACTTGGTGAGAATTAATAAGTGATACACATGTGTTAACTTTTTCGAAAGAACTGTGCGTCTTGGCATAAATTAACAGTACACAAATTTGTAATGAGAATCCAAATTTCTGAAAGAAACTTATTCACAGATTTTGTCCTAGAAATTCTGTAAATGAGTTTAGCTTCATTATGAGAAATAATTATTATTCAGGTCATAATTTTTAGAGGGAAGGTGCGAATTAAAGGAATGCTTCATTTTCAAATCTTGTGCATTTTTAAAAGCTTTTCTGTCGCCGGCCAGACGATGATTTAAAACAAATAATAAAATATTTTGTCGTTTTACGGGATTTTAATACATGTGCTGAACAACACTTCTTTATTCGCCATTAACATTTCAATTTTATTTGAATGTGTTAACGGCTAAATAATAATAATAATAAATGTGATTTTCTAGTCTTATCACTTTGCTATTCTTTGTAAAAACTAAAAGTCCATATTTCAATACAGCATCATTTGTTTATTCTTAATTTTTAGCATACCGAGTTTTACAGTGATACAATAAACCAATTTCTGTGGACTTTTTTATTTTAAAATTTTTTATGCGCCAGAAACGAGAGTTGTAGGGATCCGCCTACTCAGAAGTTAGTCAAGACATCGCTAGCCATTCACCAAAAGTACTTATTTTACATAAATCTTCTTTTCGACTATTTACTGCCCTGCACCCTTCACAAATACCAATATTTCCATTCCCGACTACAAAACCGTGCTTGCATGCACAAGTTTACTCCTTTTTACTAGTTTATGAATATCAGAAGGCTGTGCAACAGTAAAGTAAAATATGGCATTCGGGGCAAGAAGGTTGCACTCTTCTATGGATAGATGGGTGAATCATACGCATGAAAACACTTTGCATACAGTTGTTAGGGCTATGCTGTATCGACCTGTAATAGCCTAATCTCATGCGAGAATGCAAGGAGCCTACGCCAGATTGCATCAAATATCCGCACAGCTCTTTTTGAATTTTTTTTTAG
>VYYJ01002824.1:0-19317 GCA_021029165.1 Cyphoderus albinus | reverse complement strand
ATTCTCAATAGAAGAGTGTAAGAAATACGAAATACATAGACAAAGTACACAGACTTTGCGTCACAGAGTATGAACCAGCAGGATACATTGATAGACTTGTATCAAACATGGTCTCATTCCGTACTACTAGAGCATTTGAAAGTGTAAAAATGACAATGAGGTGGAAAATCTGCCCACCAGTTTTCAAAAGGTCAAGATTAAATACTACTATACTATAGCATCTTCACAACCAACAAAGCCCGCTGTAAATGAAACATTCGATAAGCAATATAACTCCACCAAAGTTATGAGGTCGAACAGGAATAGAGTGATTTGAAAATGATTTGAATGTGATGTATATCAATGTTTTATTTGTTACTTATAGTATTTGTATATACTTGCTTATAGTCAATTAATTAACTACACTTTAAGTTAAGTCAATAAACTTTATTTCATACAGTATCGAAGCATGATAGTTTTGATTTTTTGTTGGCGTAAATATGTCCGGTGAAATATGGGAAAGCAAAAAATATGTCACGGCGGAATTATGGTAACGGCGAAATTAAGTGTAGCGAAAATATGTATGGCGAAAATATGTCCGGCAAAAACAGCGGAAGTGAAATTATAAACCGGCTCCCAAATGTGACATTCTAATAAGTGATCATTTATAACCATTGACCCTTACTTGTTGCAAAAAATAATTACCTACTTTACCACAACCTAATCTTGTCACCTGTTAACGTGACTGTCATATAACGCAAATATTGTAGTCAGACCATAGCAAACTAGTCACATGGGCAAAAATTTGATTCGAGTGATGATCTGGTTTCTAAAAATTGTGTAATATTCAAGGATTAAACAACAACCCCAATTCCTCCCCAAAACAGCAATTTAGAAGTCGTGTATAGTTGGCTTAAAAACTACGTGAGAATTCAACTTCTATGTTTGGATCATTGGATGCGAGGGTCAACTTTCACGTGTAATGTTGCCACTCCCGATACTTCCAAGAAACAGCCGCTACTACCGACCTTCTAGAAATGTAAAGAGGCATTTGAATAGTTTATGGCAATATTTCCCTATGGGTCATATATATCGATATATTGTCAAATTCCCCATTGAGCATAACCACAAAATGGTCATCGTTTTTAAAGCGTCGGCATTTTTATTTCGGGTTTCTTCTATCAGATGTGCCTTTGAATTCTACACTTGCTGTGTAAATTTCGTGTTCAAGACAAAAACAAAATTCAGTCATTCACCAGTCATTTAAAATGGTGAAGATTTTCCAAATAACAAAAATATACCATTATTGCATAATGTTCTTTTGTCAAGTTGATTCCACTCGACTCCTCAATGGAGCAGCGTTTGACAGAGTCATTAACCTTTTCCCCTTTCACTGAAACTACATTTTTCAGAAAATTCGGAATTAAATTTTATATTCGAGGCTTCTAAACGTAAACTGAACTTCTAATTTTGTCATAGAAGGTGACAATCCTACCATTTGTGTATCAGTAGCGCTTTCATTCGTTCATACTCATTCCAATTCATGCTCAATCAAGTTTTTATTGAGCTACTAAACTGGCTATAAAGGCAATTAAAATGACAAATCATTTATTCAAAGCAGTACAACAAACAAAAAAGACAACGGCGATAATGTTATGTTGACGCAAACGAGGTGATGTGACGCAATCCAAGTTAAATAAACTGAGCGAGTGAAAATTATCAAAACGTTTAAGCCTTGGAACATTACATAAATAAGCATTTATACACTTTAATTTATTAGCTTATTCACATTCTATAATGTTTCATTGTGAAACAAGACGGTTGTAAATCATTGGTTTTTGATGTGAATTGAGTTGACACTTCACAGATTCACAGACGCATCTGCTCTGCTAATTGTAAATTGCCTTGCTGATAGAAAAATGTCTTTAGAGTTTAGTAAACCAAAACAAGATTCAGATTCGGAGAAATTTTATAAAGTAATTGCCGAACATACGGTCAAATGTTCAACACGGCCCGGTCCAGGTTAAAGGTTAAGATCAAGTTAAGATCAGCTCAAATTACAAAGTGTTTGCAGATTAACGTTTAGTAAATATTTAGGCCTCGAAATAAATAAGAATTTGTTCGTTAGACAAGTACTAAATAGAATTGACGGTTGCGATTTCTATCTGTGTCCGCAGATCTTGTTTAGTCATTCATTACAAGGTATTACTTTTACAATCGTCATTATTATTATTACCTATTACAAATTGCCATTTTGCTCTGCCAAGCCATATCATATCATTTTCTTAAGTAAAGTAACACTTAACTTTTTTGAGGTTACAGACACACAACTCTCATTTCAAGGAGATTTGGATGAACGAACCAGTAAGAATGAGTGGCCCGGAGGGACTTTTTGTCTTTTTTTTTTCTTCGTCTTTTTGTCTTTGTGCTTTTGTGTGTAGCGTTACACTAACAAGGCCATTGTATTGTTATTGTAATAGTCACTCGCTTCGCTCTCTCATAGTCTTCATTATCCTTCATTTAATCATAACTCAAAAGCTCGTCATGTCATAAAATTTTATAGCTGCAGAGAAGACAAGAGCCAGCTGCAGAGTCAGTTAGATGAGTCCTACTTAAATCGCAATCAATACTTCGCCAGTTATCATTATAAATAACTGTTGCACCACTTTGCTTTTGGTTCATGCAAACAAACAAGCAAAGCAAATAACCAGAAACCAGTGCATCTCTTTCTTTCAGGATGAGTCCCAGACAAAAAGACAGACAGTGAAAAACTTGAAAGAATATTGATTAAAGTTAGCAAATAGCGAACAAGGAAAATTAGCATTTCATTGCATAACATTCATAATCCAACAGATAAGATTAGGTATTTTATGCGTGTGACTTTAAGACTTCATTAAGCTTCGAAATTATTTCGCATTTTTATGGTGGGTCATGTAATGTTTTTTATGGAAAGAATTTTCTCTCTAGTGCAAACTAAAAATGAATGAATATCGGCTTCAGCTTTGGCTTTTCGGCTCCTGTTATGTGAATTTATGATGTTGATTCGTCGCTTGTCCATAAAACTAGAAATATTTTTAAACACTTGTGAAGTAAATCACGGTCATCAACATGTTTTGTCTTTTGCTTGCTTCATAACAGAATAGAATAATAACGATAATGATAGGGCAGACTAGAATTCATGGGAAACTTGACACCTCCAAAATGCCAATTTTGCAGCAAGTTCGTTGTAACAATCCACCGAGAGGCTAAGCGATTTACTGACACTGCTGATGCGGCTTCATCGTGATTTTTTGTTCGTGCAACTTAAAACTGAAAACAGTTAGAAAAGAGTAATAAAAATAAAAATGCAAAATTCAATTATTCCCTTCCTCTTTGCGTCTTTCCGCTTCAAATCAAATCCTGTTGTTATTCATGCTGTTGCTGCTTCATGACAAAGAAAATGGAAGAAGGCGTTTATTATCAAAGGCGTTTTATGTTTTACTAAAAGTTTGCAAGAGATGAATTTTTAATATCGCACATCACACCTTTCCTTCCTACAATCACATTCACACACAAGCAAGCAAATCCCTGACAATTGAAATTGTGATGTGATTGCGAAGCCAAGAGAAAGACAAATTTATGACCACAAGCGAATTGTAAAAGATAACCGCAAAAAAATAAGTCGAGTCAATAATCTTCAAACTAATTAAATGCGAATGCATGCATCCATGCAGAGCAAAGAGGATTTTCACGAGGAGTTCAGTGAAAATCTTCATGTGAAAGGATTTTTGTGTTTGGTTGTGACTTACTTGCGACTGTGACATCGATAATGATACTCATGTTATAGTATTGAGATTTGACTCTCTTTGGTCATTTCATTGCATGTGGTGTAAAATGGAAAAGAGCAAATGGCAGGGCAAGGCAAAAGGGTTAGTAAGACACGTTGCGTACATAAATAAAATAACTGTACATTAATCCGAGATAAAGGGATATTATGTTGCATCCACATTGTGTGGATTGGAGTGCGTCGCGATCGGGATCAGAGATCACATCACAACTTCACCTCATCACGCAGAAAATACAATAACCGAGCAACAGCAATTACTAAAAGTCCGTATGTAACATACGGTAAGCCTACGCAGTCCAATGGAAAGCTAGCCACCACATGAAACCAATTTTCATTTCGATTTTTAGGTGCATCTCCAAAAGACGCGTGGAGTATGTCCACATGATAATAATAATAATATTATAATAACTAGGTTCGAATTGCATTGCAACCCCCTCATTAAAGTAGTCATTTTTAAAAAAAATATCAGCATAACATACATACATATGACATGCCTGACACCACGATTTTTGATTTTTTTTCACTTTACAGAATAAATGTTTCAAAAGTTGCACCATGACATGACTCGACTACATCTCCATCATAAAGCAACGTTTCATCTTCATCTCATTTCATGTTTTATGTCCACACGAGTTGGTATTGGTGTTATGTTGGTGTGTGTGGTGGTGTATCAATATCAAAATAGTTGCGGTAATAAATAATAATAAATAAAAATGACGAAGGGCTGAACTACAAAAAATCATTCACATTGTATATCATGTATCAGCAGAAAATTCGAAAATGCACGGAACGAAACTCAAGTCAAGCTGGATTAGTGTAACGAGTTAATAGGCACGATGTGATGAGATGAGATGAAATGTTGCGTTTCGGAAAAAAAATTCCTAGTCTGTCTGGTACAGGAACTTCTAACTAGAAGCCTAGGCCTAGTAACCAGTTCCCAATGCTGCTGAATGGATGGCATTGAGCCTTGAGCCTTATTACTTACTAGCTGCAAAAAAGTCTAAATCTACAACATTGATATTGATGCGTTTTTCATTTCGCTACTTAAACTTAAACTCAAGCATTTCTGTGGATGGATGGATCAATGCGTGTTGCTGAGTTGAAAATGCAACTTGCCTAAAATCAGAAGAGTTTTGTTTGACGGTGATGGTAGCTCGTGTATTGGGCTGATATGATATGATATAATGGTGATAGGATGCGATGGGGCCGGGGGTTGCACTGCAAACTGCAACGCATCGGATTTCGGTAATAGACAGAAACTTTGTTGGTCATATAATTTGGTTTCGTATCAAAGATACCATCATATCACATCGCATCATATTATAGTAACATGATAATAATGGCTCGTCTAAAAATTCACATCTTCTAGCTCTGAATCCTCCGCTTTACGATGATATAGTGCATAGGTATTCTGTTATTTTCAGTTTTTCATCAAAACCCACAAAGTCACGAATCCGTGGCTATGACTAGATTCTTTGTGTTGTTATCTGCCAGAACCGAACCAAGTGAGTACATTGTATTGTAGTAAAGACGGTACTTTTTTTGCTCCATTACTATTACCATCATCACAACATCAGATTCCCATGTTTCTAATTTATCGGATAAACTAAACTACTACTGCATCGGTGTTGAATGGCAGTGGCAGTGCTGCTCATAGCTGGCTCCTGCTGCTGTAACGAACTACTGTACACAGAGACGCACACGTAGATTTTTCTGTTACATACAAATGTATGCCGTTTTTTTCTTTTGCAAACAACATCAACTTCAACTCTGTTCTTTTCTGCCTTGCGCCAACCAAACCAACATAACATAACAACAGCAACATCATATCATAAGCATAACTAACATGATAATGCAGGCAGCTACCGCGACTACATCGAGCAAAGTTGCATAGACTAAAGCTCAAGCTCAGTAAGTAAAGTAAGCAGAACCAACAACTTTGTAGTATGTAGTAGTAGTTATAATTTTTTGCTTTTTCCCTTTAAAAAGCGGATGGCGATGTTCGAATAGAAGAAGGGATGAAAAGAAAGAATAGAATGAAAAGCAGTGTTGTGTGATCTTCATATCACCACCAGGACCAATGTGCAGTGCAGTCGAGTGGAGCACTGTGAACACGAAGCTTATGAAAGAGTTTTCAAGAGTTAGTTGCAGTAAGTAAAGTAAAAGTAAGGAGATAGTACAAGAACAAGAACAAAGTTGTGTGTCCAAAATGCGTCCATGTTCATCCTCCATCCTACCTCCATATAACACACGCAACTTCTCGAAACTAATATTGCATTGTGCAGGCAAAATTAAGTTTACAACATAGAAGCAGAAGCAAACTGAAACTCTGGTATTAAAGTAGCTTCGGTTTAGCTTTAGCTTTGCTCTGAACCAAGCATGTTATAACAGAATACAACAGCCATCATATCATTCATGATATTTTACTTTTATGTGGTTTTTACACACGGTTTGTTTGTCGATCCTCTCTTTCGCTCTTTCTGTGTTTTTGTTGAGAAACTTCTTGTAATAGTTTTAGTTGTGTTGTGGTGCATAGTTGGTGAAGACTTGAGTTTCTACTTACTTGAGTCAAGTTAGTTGGGAGAAAGGAAAAAGCTTTAGCTGTATTGTGTATTACCACTACTACCACTGAATCCAATAATACCCCGTTTTGTGTAAATAACTCGACTTTTCTTTCATTCTAATATAACACTATTCACCCCTGCAAACATCTTTTCAGTTCCGTGTTTCTGCTGCTGGCTGTGGTAGCTGCAGCAGCTCAGAACCTCATCTTCATATAAAATCTTACTCCTATAACCTTACATAGGCATCATTCATACAACATTTCCATTCAAAAAGTCTTTTTTTCTTTATAAAAGAAAAATATAGCAAAATCCGACTGAGGTGAAAACTTAATTGTAGATACATTACACGATAACATGGAAAGAAACAATTGTCATTATGTGACACTCTGGCATTTTACTTTTAGACATTGTAATGTGAGTGAATCAGTGAGCTGAGGTGAAATCCGATTTATTTTTTCAAAGTAACAATCCTTTTGTCTCTAATACTAATAACATTACATTACATGACAATTAAAAATGAAAAGTGTCACGACACGACCGACGGAATGCGTGAAGTGAGAAGTGAACAGAAATTTTCTGCAGAGATTTCCTAATTCGTGAGTGCTAAGAAAATTGTTCGTGGTTCTTGGATTGTAGTAGTAGCTCGGTTGGTAACTAACTACATACAACTCAAACTGCAAAAGACCGCAGGACAACAAAACTAAAACGGCAAAGGCGAAGGAATTTTAGTCGTCGTGAGTAAAGTATAAAAAAGTAAGTTTTTTTTTCTATTTTTTTCAGGGATATTTTTATAGTTGCAAGATTTAAGAGTGCAATTCACTTTTTAATGATGGAGAGTTTTATTAGACTGTCATAGTCATATTTTTATATTGTGTGCACTTTATGATATGCTACGACAGAGAGATATGATAAAAGCTCATGGATTTTATTGTTTAATAAGATATAAACACAATCAGACAATGACACTACATTTCACATTCACCGAGGTCTAATTTTCACCATTTTATGGCTAAACAGTAAAAATGACAATTAAAATGCAATGGCAAGTTTCATTTTTCGCACATGCGTGTAGGTGTTACAGTTACAGCTTCACTATTCTATTTAACTGATTGTATTAGTGCTAGGTATTTAACGAAAGAAATGTCATTGAGGCAAACACCAAATTAACGGAAGCATTAATATAACAATAATGAATATACGAAGGTAAAACCTTTACTTTACACTATAAAACGCAGCGTGGCAATTTTGACAATGCAATGTCAAGTCGCAAATCATAATTTTAATTGTTTCGTTTACCAATTACCAACATTGAGGGAAATTGGCCTGTTTAGACGTCGTTCATAAATTCCCCGTCGGAAATTGCCATTTATTTTGAAAGTAGGTATCGTGAAGGTGGTTTCGAATATAAAATGAAACGATTTTAACAGTGTATTTAATTAGTAAATACAATATTAGTAATTTGGATTCTCCTCAGTCATCAATTAAGTTTAAGCGTGTTGCCACTTGCTCTATCGATTTTTAACCTTTTTTCTATTTTTGGGTTGATTTTCATTTGCAGTAGTAGAGGACTGAAAGTCAAGAGTCATCACGGTCAGGCCACGGTTAAAGTCAATGTTGACAAAAGTGCAGCAGAAGAGAATCGGATCGATCGAAGACAGCTACATACACCGAAGTTAATTAATAATTAATCACGTTACATTACTTACGTCAGAGCAGAGTCAAGTTAAAAGTCAAAAGTTACTCGTGCCTCCTAATACTAATACAGTACTAAATTAATTCAAGTTCATTATTTTAATTTAATTAATACACCTTTGAAATTCTCGTGACTCGTGTTCAGAACCAGACTGAAGTTTGTTTTGGTTTAGAGCTGGAACGGAAGTTGAAATGAGATAATTAAATTAGTGTTTTAACAAGTGTGTTAATTAAATAATTGGTTTTTACAAAACTATTGTAAATCATCATCAGTCAGCCAAAATGAGTACCGTTAACTCTGGACCCGGCAGCCTCATGGACGGCGCTTTTTGCCTGGAGCGGGAGTCCGCTCTTGGAGGACTGTTCCAGCAGATAATTAATGAAATGAAGGTAAGTTAATTTTATTAAACAATGTCTTATTATGTATTTGACAACTGACAATTATGTGTTTAGAATATTATTATGGATTTCTCCCATTATTTTGGCACTTTGCCTCAACTCTTGTCATTTTGTCCCCAACTCTTAAGTCAGTGTCAATCATTTCTCAAGTCAAGGTTATATTAATTTAATTGATCATGCCCGCACTCACTCGCTCATTGTGAAGTAAGGTCAATCATCATTCATTGTAACTGTAAAAACTGTTATTGTCACTGTCACTCTCCGTTGTGTCATCATAATCAAATTATCACGCTGGAGTGACGATACGATAAATGTATTCATGTCACGTTTCGTTTCGTCTCGTCAGAACGCAGTTTCAATTCATTCATACGCTTTTAGGTTCACTTCATCATTATTAACGGTAACAAAACCTCATATGTCAAGCAGGAGTCGAGACATTAATTGAAAATGACAACGATAACTGTCAATGTGTCAAGTGTCAACTTTGCTACATGCGTGTGGTCATGTCATTCCATCTTCACGTTCATGTTCGTTTCGGTTTTACAATAGTTAGTATTAATCAGGAAAAGCGTTGCATTTAATCGCATGATTGTTTCATCTTCATGAAAAGTAGAAAGTGAAGTGAAAATGATGTACAATTTAACTTGTTTCAATTGTAGGCACTCCGACCCAAACTTAAATGCCATGTTATAAGTAGTTAGATATTAACCGAAAATGTTAATTAACAGTTTATATTTTGCACATTTTTATCAAAGTCTCGGTTTTTGCGCAAATGTAACAGAAGCTCTGTAGCAAAAATCCCTTCCACATTTTGCAATCGGAACAAATTATTTTTTATCTAGATATTCATTGGAAGCTAATGTAAGGGAAGGTACTTTTCTTTATAGCATTGCAGGGTTGCAAAACGCCTCGAGCTTTGTAGTCTCTAAAAACTGAACTAAATCAAATCCAATTAATTAACAGCTATAAAAGCCAGTCAGCCTAATTCTTACTTTACGATTACGACCCTTCATACATCATTATTGCATAGATTAGATTTAGAACGGTTCTCTTTTCCTCAACTAATTCTAATTATTTCAAAAAACGAGCAAGATAACGATACAGACTGTATCATACAGTCAAGTCACACTCTAATTGTAAAATTGTGATTTATGTATTTATGACAAGTAAATTACCTGCTCAAATCTTGACACTTGATCTGTTTAAGAAACCTACGTCAAATCAGATTTTCGCAACCCTCACTCACGCAACGCAACCTTGCTTTAATTACCTTACACACTACAATTACAATTCACAATTTTTGACGTGACAAGGATACCTGCAAATCACCGTTTTTTACTTATTTCATAAGACGTTCATCATTCATGACAAAAATGATGAAACATTTCCCGATTTTGGCCATGTCATGTTTATAATAATAATGATAAATAATACGCAAGATAATGATCAAACAAAACTGACCCAGACCAGTTCCAATTCCAAATTAATTGAATACAACTAAATCGTAATGCTAATGTAATTTAATTACGTTTTTTATTTCCAGAATACATCACCTTATTGGGACGACTTCCTGATCAAATCGAATAAACTACATTCCTGTTTAAGGTAAGATTTTTCTTTTTATTACAGTTTCTCAAATCAGGTTCATTTCATTCCTTATGATGGTGACGGTGACGTGACGGTTTACGGTGAAGAAACGAGCCGAGCCTAATTTGCATATTGCATAAGGACATAAAAAGTTACTACGGGAAGATGGCACTTAACCAGCCGTAAAACTAAAACTTGAACAAAATGATGAAGATAAGCAAAAAAATCATTGATTTGATGAACAATCACAATCACCTGCAATTTTCAGCGCTGTCCTGTCATGTCATTCATTCATTGTCATCATTACTTATCATCAGCAACATCTATGCCATGTAACTGTATTGTAACTGTTTACGGCTATTGTTCGTCTATAACAAGTTTCTTGAACTTCCGTCGCCCCAACTATAACTATAAAAGACTCAACTAAACTAGAGAAGGCCTTTCCTTTCCACGTGGCTTGTCTTGTTCATTTTTTCGTCAACCGTCACTAGTTTAGTTAACGCTAAGTACTAAAACTACCACAATTGGCGCTAACAAGTCTAAAAAACTCGTAAAAGGTAATAGAAATAGTTAATAATAAGTGGACATGCTTAGTTATCATCAGAGTTAAAGTCTATAATTAAAGTTAAGTAAATAGTAAATCAAAGTGTCCCAGACATGTCACATTATGTACATTACTGTGTCCACAATCAATAATGTAGTACTTTACATTTTGTGATAAACCTGTGAGTAACTTGATTTTTGACCCAATGATTTAATGTCGTTGGTGGACACAACAAGCCAGAAGATTTATTGATAAAGGATTTGAGTTGATTTTGGTCGGTTTACTTTTATAGAATGGATGTTAATGTTTGATGTAAGTAAAGTAAGTGGTATAAAATATTGAATTTTTATTGAATCCAAGTTCGAGCCAAATAAAGTTGGCTTTCAGAAGTTGTCCTTTCGTCTCGTCTTCCTCTCTTATTTATTAAGATGAAGCATGTTCCTTGTTTGTTATTTTAATGAACAAGTAAATACTTTTATCGCAAACCTGATTTCAAAAATTGAAATAGGAACCTCCAATTTTCTTTTACTGTAATTCACACACCAAAGCAAAGTTAAGTGCAGAAATGAAACGTCTCCTTTTAAGATAAGCTTTTTAAGCATATGTACCTTCATTTCATTGCATATTGCATTGCATTGCATTTGTATCAAGGCGTGGGAGTGAGAGTCTCTGTAATAAAAAAATCATGTTTGGTGCCCTATGTTCAAGTATCAGAAAATTCACCAAAAATTGTTGAGCACGATTTTTTTCAACATCCTTAAGAAAGTGTGGAGGAGTTGCGTTTGTTTGTTGCACACTCATCTACAAGCTATAGCTGCTCGCATCAATAATGGTACATTATCGTTATTGTAATAAATAAGTGCAAGATTGAGTAAAGAGTAAAAAGAGTTACAGCAACTTACTAGCAAACCTAAGACCAATCACTGACTTACTCGATATTTTTCTTGTTTTGCCTTTACGAGGAATGGAGCGCCATGCCAGAAGAAAGAGCGTCTTTCTTAACTTTATGCTCCGTTTCATTCAGATAGGGCCAAATAAAAGTACAGTATTTTACTACATAGTGAGTGAGATTGTGAAAAAACGTCTTTTCTTGAACACAATGTTTTGCAACATAATAATAATGCCTAATAATAATAAGAGTAATAACAATGATGATCGTCCTTTACACTACTTTGACTTTACTCTTTCTTGACTTTTTTTAATCAGTAATGGCCCTCGCATTCCTTATCCTTTTCCCTTTGTGCTAGATAAGAAATGGATCAAACACATTTGAAACCTGTATCTCGTCTTTGTGACAAGACAAGACAAAAAGCTGAGCACATGCAAAATGCAAACTTTTTTATAAGTAGTATAAAAAGATTGTTCGTTTCATTCAGCAAGAAAATGTAAAAAACTAAGTCCTCTGTAATAGTGTAGGTATGTAATGTAAATGTAAGTAACGATGCAATTTGTGCTCATAAGAAGAATAATAAAAAAATATTATTTTGGCTCAATCTTCGAATTAGTGTCGTATGAAACTTAAAGTCGAGTTTTAGAGAGTTCTGTATGTAATGTAATATTATTAAAAAGGAAGGTTTCAATTCGAGCCTTTTGTTTTGTTTGCTTAAATTTTATCCTCCGCTCCCCAACCCCAATCATTATTACAATACTATCACTGTAATGATCTCCGAATAAAAAAACTCGCCTTTGCCTAGAAAGAGTTACAATAATACAGTATTAACCCATCTGAATCTCGTAGTCATATTATAATCATATTATATTGACAATTGTTGAAGAGATTCTTGCGTTATTCATATTAGTATTCATTCATGTGGATGTGATGTGATACTACTTTATTTTATTTATTAAAAGACTTGGGCAAGTCAACTTTAGTCCATGGGCTTGTTCTTTTCTTGTCTTGTCTGGTGATGTGATGTACTTTAATAAGGCGAGGTGGTCATTCATAACATAAAATCGCAAAAAAAAAGTTATTGTTAGCACTTTTGTTATAATGGATGTGCTAAAGTTGAAATTTGGTGGTGGTGGTGTGAGCGAGGTGATGTCTTGTGATGTGATACGATAGCCTTGATGCGTTTCATTTTCATTCTTTCGTGTCGACAATTTCACCATGCAGGCATGAGCATGCATCATACAAAGCATAGCCAATTTGTAATAAGAGTAGAATAAGAAAAAAGAAGAAAAGGAAAAGGACATTATTGTCATCATTACATTACCACGCTTCAATTCAATTTTTCGACAATTTTGCAAAGTTACACAAATTGTGAGTTATTATTATGCCTCGTGTGATATTATTATTATCCATTGTATTTACTATACAATTTTTGCTACAAATTACAAAATTCTTGTCACAATTCACAATAGAACAGATGAATGCTTATCATTTCCATACTTAACATGGCCTACTTTATTGAAAGAAATTCAAAATATTATTATTAACTTTAACCACTTTGCTAACTGCTAACCTTTTGTTTAAACAACATCGCATAACGTAATAGGAGCAAGGCGGTAATGTGCGTAAATTATCATTTTTATAATAATCACGACTTTGCCTAGTCAAAATAATTTCAAATATGGTCACATGTTTTGCAATTTGCATAAGATAAGATAACAGAGGGAAGTAAAATATAAAATGTGCACGCACATGACAGTGCAAATACAGTGAGTGAGTAAATGAATCAAATCTTAGCTTTAATTTTCTTAAAGAGGACGGTTATACAGTTTATAAAAGAGTTAACACCCGTTTTTGATTAACTTTTTTTGCATGCAATATGCTATTACTGTGCGTGTGTAGCTTGAGATCGAGCCGGATAAAGTGAACTGTCATCCTTGAAAAGTAATAAATCTTTCGATATGATAAAAAGCAAAATGTGATTTGAGATGATGTAGGTAATCTTAATTGGATGCTCGGTAGATTTGCCTTGATGGTACTTGGTACTTCAATTCACTGGTCCACGATTATATTTTTTATTTTGTTATTAAAGGGAGGTTATGCTGTTATTAAATATGAGAGGCAGCGTTTTTTTTCTAATTTGAATTTGAAACCCGTGAACATTCGATTTTTTCCTTTGTGGTGTGTGTGCAAAAATAATTTGAGGAGGAGGGGAGGGAAAAGAAAGGAAGAAAAAAGGGAAAGGCAAAGAGGAAAAAATTAAGCGAGTCACGAGGGGTTGGTTTTTGTTTCGCATGAATTTAATTTAGTAAATAGTAACTTTAAAAAAATTAAATTAACAGTCACCACCACCGTTAACGTCAACCCAAACCCAACCGTCACCATCCGATGAACCATTTAAGCTAAATTTACTTTTTTAAAGTTTCAAGAAAATGTTTTATGAATATGAATGAACTCTTGTAGAAAGAAGGGGATGACCACATTCATAACACTACTTGTGACCACATGTGCAAAAAAAGTCTGTGTAGCACATGTTAAGTTAACAAGTGATGCGATCATGTAGAAAAAATGCGAAAAATTCATGATCGACTTTTTCTCTCCCCATCTCAATACAAAACGACTCCGTGACATTATTTTCGTTTTGTTTGACTTAATCTAATTTCAACAATCTGGTCATAATTTATTACAATAATATTTATCGTGTTTTATTGTCTTTTTCTTTTGTAGAGCAACCATTCAGGCGGTCAGTGCCTTTTTGGAAGCCTTTCAGAAAATCGCGGATGCAGCCACATCGACAAGAGGTAAGAAAAGAGGCAAAGCGTCGTTGCTTTCATTTAAAGCTAAGCCACATTACATTAAAAATAGACAATGCCGCTCGCTATCGCTACTATAAAGCGGAGGAAATGATCATGAAGAGCGTAACCGTAAACCTTTTGTACAATTTTGCCACTTTAACTGTCAAAGGAGTGAAGTGTTACATTACATTCGAATTAGAAGCTCAGTTGAGCTGAAGCATCTGCCTCAATAGCTTGGCGTTGGTAGAGATAGAGAATCGCAGGAAGGAGAATTTTTAGGAGAAAAGTATAAATATTGATGAGTTGAGGATGAACAAAGGGAAAGAGATTGAACACGCCTATAAACATGTGAAGTGATGTGATATGTGGCATTATTACATACAAAATGATGGTCGTAAAATTATTATCAATTTTATTCCTGTTTTATCACCGTCTCATGCGTCACAGTCACGAGCACAAGCACGACCACACAGGATCGGTCATACAATACTATATCACGGGCATGGCATTTATTACTATTAAAAGTGCTAAAATGCTAAATGCGTCAGTCAACGAAATCTTAGAACTGAGCTGAGCTGAATTTCCTCGAATTTGCATTGAAGCACGTATTGTTATTATTATTATTCTAGTTTGGATCTGGATTGGATCAAATCAAGAAAAGGGTATTTTTGGAATGGAGTGGAGGGAGCGGAAGGAAAAGGATAGACATTTTTTTTTGCAATTTGTGGTGATTGAAGGAAATAAATTTTATTTGTCTGAGTTAATGTGAAAATTTTAATGGGGATGAGATAAATTAGAGCTGACATGTTTTTATCCCAGTTCTCCTCGTAAATAAAACCAATTACGAACTGAATCTAAAAATACACAATCCTTTGATAATATAAAGTAGCATACTAAAATGATTTGCGTCATTGGATTCGATTCGCATATTTTATAAGGCAGGATTTTAATTTTGGCTTATCGATCGATAAAGCAAGGTTGAACTTAAGTAGCAACAAAATTATAATAGAAATAAACTTTTCATTCATTTAAAAAAGTTATTATTAAGAAACTTTTCCGGGATTTCTAATTTCTCAATTAACGAAGAACCCAATTTAAATCTAAAGAAATCAATATTTTAATTTCCTGTTGTAAATATTTATAGTTATCATTTTGCTTATTGCTGCAAATGATCACGATGAATTCGTGTAGGCAGGATGCAAGTAATTATCTAATCAAATTAACCGTACATTTTTATTTTTATAGCTCTCATTTCATGAGAAAGGTCAATTCAAACTTTCGGAAAAAAAGAAACTTTTTTGTTTGAAAGATAGAGGCGAAAGTTTTTATTATTTTTAAAGTCAAGTTAACTACGCTTAAGTGAGATTAGGATAATTGACACTTTATTGCCACTTCGCTTCAATTTATCTATTAGCACATTTACTTTGAGCCGGTAGCGGTTTATTTAGTTTTATCAGAGGCAAAAGCATTCTCTGAGATTAAGTAAACTCAATTATCTTTTCTTCACGAAGCTAAGTTGCTTAATTAAAATACAATTTCCCTCGAGTTTTCAACTTGAGTTTCTTGCGAGTAAATCGAGAGGAAAGGAAAAACATCGCACATTTGTTTCTGTTAAATNAGCTAAGTTGCTTAATTAAAATACAATTTCCCTCGAGTTTTCAACTTGAGTTTCTTGCGAGTAAATCGAGAGGAAAGGAAAAACATCGCACATTTGTTTCTGTTAAATGAAAAAGCAACAGCCTCGAGATGTGACGGTGCAAGAAAGGTAAATTTTTTAATGGCTCCGTCAGAAAATTGACGTAATCGTAATCCACTTTCGAAAGCAAAACTGCGCCCATTAATTAAAATCTGATTACGTAAGTACGTAAAAAAGGTTTGTTAAATGCAAATTAGGTCTGAAGTAGTCCGAAAATTGCAGTAATGCATTTTAACGAGGAAAATGACGTTTTTACCCCCAAAAAGTGATTTTTTACAAATAAACAACTTTCATTTTCCCATAAAAAAAGTAAATTTAATTCTGGTAGGTGGCGATGTGACATTGGTAAAGGACATTTGTTGAGCTTGATCATTCATGGACATGGTGAATGTGGACACAAATTACAATAAATATTTTCCCTTGTTTAATAAAAAATGAATTGCTTATTGGATAGAGGAAAACCGTCGTATTTTTCAATGGATGTCCCAATATCCCAATGCCAATTTTTTTGGACACAAAAACATTCCATCAGTCACAGTCAGATTTATCATTCGCGAGCATCAAATTTCCTGGCAGCTGTTGTATTATTCAGGAGAGTTTTATTTTTTGGAGGCATGTTGAGAAATTCTGCAAGACAAGCAACCTGACGCTTTGGCTGTTTGTGTAACATACCTTCATACCATACCTATACCTGGCGCTAAACTTTTCTACTTGTTAGCTGGCCATGGCCACAAATAAACAGAGTTACACAACGACATAGACATAAAAGCTTCCACGAGTTTGGAAGAGGAAAAAAGAAAAATCTTGTTATTATTGCTTTGGAAGTAGACTGGTTACTTATGTTATGGTATGTTATGTTGCGGAGAGGTGTCAATCAAACGTGACCTTAAAAAGCTCATCAAAAGGTGGTAGAAAAGAAGAGTGGTGTGGTCTTGTACTAGAGTAGTGGTATAGTAGTGTTGTCATAAAATGAATCCACTTCAGTTTGGAAATGGGATGAGTTGAGATGAGATACTACAAAACGGTCTTTTCTGCCTGCTACAAAAATGTTACTGGTTGGTGATAATACAATATTGACTCAGTTGCATCACTCATACTTCACATTTATTATTACATTCACAATTTCAGAGTTTCAGACTTGGGAGCCAGCGTGGCTCTTGTGACTCTTCTGGCATGGCGGTGGCATTGGAAAGCATATCCAAGTAAAAAGCTTGTTTTGTTGGATGGAGGTGGAGGAGTCTGAAATGCAAGAGAGATCGATATTTAGAATACGAGACTTAACTTCACTTAAAAAGAAATGCTTCACTGGAGAAGTTTATTATAGGAAAGAAACAGTGTTTCACCTTAAGTAAAGTAAAGTAGCAACGTGATGTGAGCTTAAACTTACCTTATTTTATTTGAGCGCTGCTCCTATGTGTGCACCACTATGCACACATAATAATAATAATAACTCGAGTTGACAAAAGTCGACATGCTGTCTAGAGGGAATGGAAAAAATAAACCCAGTAAAGGCTAAGGATAGCTGCTGGCTCTGGCTCATGCTTTATGCTCAAGTTGAATTAAAGAGAAAAGAAACTAAATAAGAATTTGTTCCTGCACTACTGGTGCATGCTCTTCTTTCTTGTTAAATATCGTTGGGTGGGTGGAAAAAGTGGAAATGAAAGGAATCTGCATGACATGGCACGGCACGCATTCATATTGGATTACCTTACATTTATACATTATACAGATTTTCCTTTCTCTTATGTTCGATAAAGCTGCGCTTGTTATAATGTAATATAATACTAAGAAGAATATTAAGAAGACGCTTCTTCTTCAGACAGTCAGCTTGCTTTGTCTTGCTGTTGCCGTCCGGTAAAATGTTTTTTTTGGAAAAGTTGAATTTGTGGCAAGGAACGGAAACCAGAAAATTGTAACTAACAAAGTTACTCAGATTCTAGACGACTCGTTCATTCGTTTCGTTCCATTCCAACCGAAACCAAACAAACTCTCAAAGTGAGTTCTCAGTTCTGCCCATATTCAAAGAACTTAGGCCGAGACTGAGAGTGTTCAAGTCAATACAATAATATGAGAAAAAGTTTCCTTTGCTCCATTCCAGAACTCGAGAAATGCACGCACTCAGTCACTTTGCTACGCACCTTTTGCTTTACTCTGCTGCATAAAGAAGTGCGACACGGCAAACATTTATTTAAAACGTGGGAGTATTCGACTGGAGTGGAGGAGGATGGAGATGGAGCGGACTGCTGTGGCTGAGTTAGAAATGAAAAGTTTAGAGATGCACTCGAATGCAACAGACGCAAACAATAATAATAATAATAAGATGCTTCAGTTTACTTTGTTATTCCTGGGACTTGTAATAATTTCGTTTCAGTCAGTTGAATTTCAGTTTGGATAGTGAGACTGACTGAGTGAGTGAGAGAGGATGATGAGGATCTGCATTTTGTAACTCAACGCAATTCATTTCATTATTCCACTACTTCCGCTGCTCCTCCATTATGCAATGCAAAGCAGGCAATGTAATGCAAATGCTATCAGAAATCTGGGAAAAGTTTTTTGGGGAAAATTCTCATCTCTACTAATGTACACACCAACACATACAATATACAAATGTTTACCGTTTTGTTGTTGTTATTGGTGGTGGTGGAAATGCAAGTTGGATTGGAATTGGAACTTGGAAGTTTGTTTGGAGGCAAAAGCAAGCAGATTACTTTATTACGCTGCATTGTATGAGTTTTTGTTGAGAAATAGCTGAAGCTAAAGCCTTGGTTGATTTTATTTTACGGGCTATTACAGCAGAAGTTCACATATTAACATATAGGAAAAAGGTATTTTTTGATTATTTTGTTTTGTTGGTGGATTTTGTAAAAAAAAACAAGAAGAAACGGAAGGGAAAGAGGAAAGATGCATGGGTTTACACTACACAATGTTTATGGAAAAAGTTTCGGATGTTGGCACTTAAAGAGCTCTTTATATGAATGAAGAGAAATAAAATAAATAAAATCAAGTCGTTGATTTACTTTTCAAGTAAAACTTTACTCACCTTATGTGATAATGGGGCTTTTGGTTTACAAAGGAGTTCATTATTACAGATTTCAGATTATGGAGTGGAAATGGAAGAATTTTTTTCCCTCGCTCTCCTCTCCACTCTTTTAATCAATACAGTACAGAAATGAATGTTTTTGGCAATGGCATGAAATGCATGCATGGTACGGCATGAGTAAGTCGTAAAAGTAAAAAGTGTTTCATTTCACTTCATTTTCATACGCACACAATTTTTTTCTGTGTGTGAGAGAGTGGTGGGAGTATAGAGTCGATGTATACCAAATATGCCAGACTTTTTTACTTA
>VYYJ01002823.1:0-19321 GCA_021029165.1 Cyphoderus albinus | reverse complement strand
GTATAAGGTTTTTTCCCTTTGTACAATGTAATTTCATTTTTATAGGAATTAAGAAACTTTTCTAAGGACAGGATAAAAGGAAAGGCAAATGTTTTTCATTAAACTGAGTTACCACGTTTTGTACGTAACGGAAAAGTAACAACAATTCATCAGAGTTCAATGAATACAGGAGGTAATTTAGGATAAAATTAACGTGCGCTATTGTCCTTCAGTAGTCTCCCACTTCGTGGGATAACACTTGGGAAAAAAATTCCAAAGTTGTTTACTCTCATCCAATTACCCGACGTACAGCTGTAGCTCCTTTCAAGGGAGCAAGTGGATCAAGGTATATAATAAAAAATCACTATTGCGCATTTGTTGATAACAAAAATCCACAAAAGGTATTTTGCAAAATTCTGCTCTTCAAGATAGTTTGGCGAGTTTAATAATTGCTTTATTCCAATATGCAGTTTGCAAAACTTCCAGAAGCCTATATAGATATTTAAGCTAAGGTTATTATTATGGCTGCATGGCAAAGCATCCTTTCTTCCTGAGATTGAGAAAAAGCAGAAAAAGTAGAAAAACCGTACAAGTATTTCCAATATCCCGTCCCTTAATATTTTCTGACGTTTTTTTCAAAATTACATTATTTTTCAATTTATAAGTCACAATTTGACCTCGCTGATTTCAAATCTGTAGTTAATTTTGTGATACAGTTAAACATATCACCGTTACAAACCGTAAATTTGCTATTGCACGCATGCTATACATACCGGATGTATTTCTGATTGACCAAAGAAAATGGTTCAGTTTTAATGAACGAGCAAGGCGAAAAATTGAAAATCATTAAAACAATTCCACTGTACAAATCTTCTCTACATGTTTTCCTAAAATGTAATTTGCAGGAAAAACTAGAGCCAAAACTTTTCACTTTTTACTTATTAATCATGGTAGTTATTAGACTGAACGACGTTCACCGAACGTCTTTGTATCGTGCTTACCCTGAAAAGATGAAATTCTGGGAGAAGAAAAAAGTTGAAATCAGACTGGTTCCGAATCCGTAAACAAGATTTTTGTAACAAGAATATCTCAAACGTGCGTACAATGACCTCTTATCCAAAGCTTTCTAACTTAAGATAGAGAAATAAAAATTCATCTTCTACTGAAAACCATCACTGAAAGTTTTACAGTTTTTATGCTGTTTTCGCCGCAAAAATTTGTTACGGCTTTGGCTTTTTGAATTGGGCTATTATAAATACAAGCAACTTTGACGGCTTTACATACATAACATAATTGTACATCGTGAGATATTTATGTACATNTACTGAAAACCATCACTGAAAGTTTTACAGTTTTTATGCTGTTTTCGCCGCAAAAATTTGTTACGGCTTTGGCTTTTTGAATTGGGCTATTATAAATACAAGCAACTTTGACGGCTTTACATACATAACATAATTGTACATCGTGAGATATTTATGTACATGTACATATACAATATGTTGGCTGCGACTTTTAACTTTGATCACTGACAGAATTTGTATTCTCAGGCGTGTCATAGTGTGTATTGGAATACAATTATTTTTCAGCTAGTTTTGTACACAGTGCAAAATATGTCTACCTGCTACCTTAAACATATTTGATTTGCCGAGGAAACAAATTTCACATTTCATCCTATTTTAAGTTGAACGAATATGAAAAGCACCGTATTCATGTTCTTGATGTATTAGTTTTTACTGCGGTGGTCGGTGGTGTAAATTTTCATAATACAGGGTAATGGAAAGATCATATCCCACGGTGTGATTCACACCATAATTATATTTTCGGTCACTGCCAGTATGTACTACACATAACGGGTTGGTTTAAATATTTAAGCGCACGTACGAGAAAAATTCAATTTTACTCCTTTACCTTTTAAAATTTAACTGGGCTTAGTTCACAGCTCGCTCTTCTCTGTAGTTGTGGTTTCCAGTGACATGCACGTTTGATAGTTGCGGGTTTTACTAACCATTCTAAAGTGTTCTTGAGAATAACACTAACACGTACCGCGAACCACTTTGATCTTGGACCAGAATTCCTTTAAAATTGCTTCACAATTTTTGTATGTCAATTTGTTGTTACTTGGTAGTCTTCCAAGTATGAAGTTCAATGTTAAATTATGTACTAATAAGATAGGTAAATGGCTACATATGAACCATATGACCCAGCAGGTACATGAAAAACAGATTTTCTGCTTTTACACACGCAATTTGTGCTTTTTGCCTTTAGTTTCAACGTCGTTTGAGTGCCCGCAGCAAGTTCAGCCTTTCAATTATTCACATTGTTAGCTAAGGGAGTCTTTGAGTTCACGAAAGCGAATCTCATTCCATTTTAAAAGAGTGAAATTTTACACACAAAAAGAAACTATTGAATGATATGTATATATTTGTAATCCCACAAACTGTAGTAACAATTTATACAAATGGTACAAGTACATAAAGAAGTAAATACAGTAAATCGTCATTAATTTGATTTTTGCTTGTCGTGTTTTAATATTTATGAAAACGACACATGGAAATGCTGAGGTTGTTTTCGTTTCAAGGGAAAAGCGTTCCGTTTAGAATTGATCCGGCTTGTCGTTGAATCTTGGATTATTATAGAAGCGTACACTGGAATAAAAAGCAAAGATACTAAAAAAGAAGGTACATACATTTACATGGAGGAGAAATATTATACTAGACTACTGAAATAGCTGCGAAATGGAATTCTTTGCGTCCATTGAACAAATTCTACGATCAATGCAAAAATATTTCGATCAAAATGCAGATGTTTCTTCATTCTATGGACCGCACTGTTCTCATCATAATTAAAAATAAGTAGTTTTTTTTTAATGTAAAATCTAAATCTGTCTCGTTCCATGGAGGAAACGGTAAATAATTACTATCATTTTATTAAATTTATCAAATAGAATTGTTAAAACGGTTTTATTAAAATAAAATACAATGCAGACATTTTATTGTATGAAAAAAATTTATTATATTACATTAGATATACTCAAAAAAACCTCACTCTCAAACAGAATGTGAATTGTGCTATTAATTGAAACTAAATAAATACTTCAAATCAATAAAAAATTAAATCTAACTAAACAATTAAACTATTTATAAAGTTGAAATTATACTGCTAAGTATTTTTGTAATTTAACAATCTGACTTTAACTCAAATACTTGCTACATGAAAAAATACTTACTGGGATGAAAATTAGCTTATGTTTGCCTTGCCACTGGAGTTTAAGTTTGCATGTTGCATGTTTCATCAATTCATCATTCATCACCATTGTAATATAGACTAGCTGAAAATCATTGAGCTTCTCTCTGTGAGCTGTAAGAGTTCAGCAACTTTTACATCAGACATTATCAGACTTCAGACTCTTGTAACGTAGCATAATATTGCTGTATATAATACAATACACAAGCAACAGCTACAGCTGGTCATAGTCATATAAAACATTTCTGATTTTACTAAACAAATAAAAATCTTTAAAAATCATTGGTAAATAATCAATTGCTTAACTTGTGGATTATGGAGCAGTTAGTTGAAAATAAAAACTGTTTCATTTGCCAGAATAATTTTCCTCTGGCTGAAGCAATTTCAAAGATAAAAGCGAAAGAAAAAGTTTGTTTTCAATTTGCAAGACTTGCGTCGAGATTCCTCACTGCTGATGTTTTAAAAACGAAAAATGTTTGCTGTGATAAGTGTCTACCAGACTTGGAAACGTTTTGCGAAATGTTTGAATCTTTTGAATTGCTGCAATTAGAGCTTTTTCGTTTACTGGAGAAAATCTCAACAAAAATAACTAGTCCCTCCAAAACAACTGATCATCATGAGGATTCCAATTCGAGTGACTTCTGCTTAGTTGGTAAATAAAAACTGAACACTGATTAACATTAAATAATAATTTAACCTTCAAAAGTTTCTTAAACCTGATTTCTTTTCAATTTTTATTGTTTTTAATAGTCCAGAAAAAACGAAAGTGCCGTGCTCCGCGGGTTTACTTGGAGAAGCTGAATAATGAACATGTTCGGGGTCTTTTTAATAAACCTACAGACCTCGACCTGGGTCACATAAAACATGAAAGTTCATTTAACGAACGGGACACTGACATGTCACCTGGAATTATGTCTCCAAATTCAACAACCTACATGGACGAATCTAGTGAAAACAAAACCGAAACTGCAAACTTTGATTCATTTGGAGTCTTCAAGGTTGATGTTGATGACAGGACACAGAATCTGACCAAAGAACCAAACGATATAGAAATATCTGTCGCCGGGCAAATTCTGAACGGAAAATTTGAAAGTAATAAACACAAAGGCAAAAGAGTCTCGCACCGAGTAAAAACAAAAGTAATTAAAAATGGACTTTTACAAATTAAAGTGGATGGGAATAGACATTATTCTTGCTCATTTTGTACCTACGTCAACAGCGATACACGAAAGATTGTGAACCATCTGAGACGGCAACATACTTTGGAGAAGCCTTTCATTTGTCGTTTTGAAAATTGTCACAAGGAATTACCTGTCCGACACAATTTGAAACGTCATGTACGAACAATTCACGAAAAGCACAAATGGGATGATAAGTGTGACACCTGTGGAAAAATGTTCCCCTTTAAACATGAGCTAATGTTGCATCTCATGACCAAACACGAGGGGATTCAACCTTACAAGTGTGAGACGTGTGGAAAGGCATTTGCAACTACACAGGGTAAAGGATTGCACCAAAGAGTGCAGCATTTGAACGGTCCCTTACTTCACTGTGACAAGTGTCCAAAAACCTACAAGGCAAAAACAAGACTGGCCTGGCACAAAAACTATGAACATGGTGAAAATGCAGGCGGCGTGGGCAGATTTCCATGCGATGTTTGTAAAAATGTGTATTCAACCAAACTTCGCCTTCGATGTCACAAACGTAATGCGCATTGTAGCTACCAGAAGGAGCATAAATGTAACTGGCCTGGCTGTACTAAGACATATCTGTTTAAAAAACAACTAAATGCTCATATCAGGCGTGTACATACTGAAACCGGGACACCACGCAGACAACTGTTCGATTGCGATCACTGTAGAATATCATTTTCGAGAAAAGATACTCTAACACGACATATCTTGCGTATACATTCAGGCAAAAAGAAGCGACTTGTTTGTAAAGGGTGTGGAGGAGGTTTCTCTCATTCCAAAAATTTCCAGAAGCATCAAAAAAGTTGCTTAAAATATAATATAAATAAGTTGTAAGCCCTTCGTGAATAAATTTTTTAATTGTAAAAGTATACGATTTTGTTAGAAATAAAAACAATTTTGTAATTGAAATATCCATAAACTTACAAATAGCAATAAAAGTAAATTCATACAACTTCAAAAATAATTGTAGCCATACAAATTAACACAATTAATAAAACTAAACGAAAATACCTTATGTTGCATCATATTTACAAAGCGGAATTTGTATTTTTTTAAATACGCTGAATTGAAAAATTGAAAAGCAATCAATAAAGTCAGAAATAAAGCCATTTATATCCAGTTCCAGATAGATAAAAAGAAAGCCGAACATTTTATTTTTGCAAGTTCATTTCAAGCAGCTTCTGCAGTCATATAACCATGAACCAATACATTATTTCATTGAAGACATTGCGGCACATTCCTTTCAAGTTAAACCTATCGTAGGATATATGTAAGTAACTTCTGGCTCTTCCTTTCTTTCTGTGTTTGGATATTGCTATTGATTGCTATTGCTGTTACTACTTAGCATGCAGCATTGGCAGAAGCAAAAATTGTGAACACATGATTCATACAGTACATTCAGTTCATACAGAACTTGTTATTTTATTTATTTGGTAGTTTGTTTCTCGGATATAACTATATTGTATAACTGGAAATTACGACATCATATCGAGAAATTAATACCGGGAGAATAATTTAATCGAGATATTTAATCGTGTTTTTTAGAAACGGTTGAATAAAAATGATCTCAAAAAATTGTTTATTTTGTGAAAATACCATTTTATTGGCCGACACAGATAATGATTCAAAGAGAAGAAAATTGTGTCAGCGGTTCGTGATACTAAACTGTCGTTACTTTCATTTAAACTGTGATGTCAACAAATTATTAAGAACTGGCAAGACCATAAATAATAAATCCAACTGCGTCAATAACAGTGACTTAGGTTGTTCTTATCAAAATGCGGAAAGATTCCTTCTCTGTGATTCTTGTGAACCACTGGCTCAGCAGTTCTGCCAGGTTTACGATGAATGGACCAATTTGCAAATTTCGTACAACTGGAAAATAAAAGAAGTAACGGACAAAATTGTGGCCAAGGTAAAACTCCAAAATTTTTGTGTCCAGGAAAATGAGGATGCAAGCAATATTTTCAAATCTCAACTGTTGCAAGGTGGTTACTGAGTTTAAAATTAAAATTAACGAATTCTAGCATCTACGAAAATAATAAATAATAAATTTTAATTTTAATTCCAGTGACACAAACTCATTGGAAAAAGGAATTTCCACGACTTTGCTTCAAAAAGCTGAATCCAGAAGATATCGGTCCTACTATTTCAGGCGCCAATGAAATGAACCCTGTTTGCAATTTCGTCAATTTCGAAGACGGAAACGGCAGCTTTTTGCAAGAACCAAAACCTTCAACAGGACAAAATCTTTTTCACCAAAAGCGACAGCGACAGCTGCAGGCTTCCAGGAAGAAAAAATGTACCATTTGTAATAAAATGGTTACTAATCTGTACCGACATAAACGAATCCACACCGGCGAAAAATTGTACAAATGCAAATACTGCGAGAAGAGTTTCAGCCAGAAATCCGGCATGGAATTACATGAGCTGAAGCACACGGACGAGAGGCGATATAAATGCGACCAGTGCGGAGAAGCATTTAAATTTCCTTCAACGCTCAAGAGACACCACCAAGTGGTCCATGTGGAGGGAAAGAAAATGAAAATGCGCCAGAAAAATAATACTGAAGTATCACAGGCGATGCAAAGTGCAAAAAGCAACTTTGATCCAATGAAACCTTTCAAATGTCGCTACTGTGATCAAGGGTACTCGTTAAAATCTAATCGTAACAACCACGAGGCAATTTATCACAGGGGAACTCGACCTCACAGGTGCACCAGATGTGCCAAGAGTTATCGAGACGTGAACAACTTACTCAGTCACCAAGTGCGAATTCACAAAATGAATCATGTATTAGATCAACTCAAATTAGAACCCGGGCAGTTTACCATTACTAACGAAGCAGTAGCCCGATCTCGAGTAACAAAGTCCTGGAAATTGAATTCTGGTGAATTCCGTTTGACCAAGTCTGAAGCAAGAACTCATCTCTGTAACATCTGTGGCAAATGGGTGACCAACATTAACCGCCACAAAATAATTCACACCGGCATCAAACCCTTCAAATGTAAATACTGCAATGCAGGTTATAACCAAAAGACTGCCCGCGATAATCATGAACTGACCCACGAGTCGCCTAATCCCAAACCCAAGGGTAGAAGAGGACGACCAAGAAAGCAATACCTGACTGTAACCGACATTAACGATGCCGCTGTATCTACCAAATCGGAAAAGTTTCTACATCCACAAGTGGTTGATTATGCAAATGAGGGAGAAGCTGAAGATGAAAATGAATCAATTGACATTGGAGAGACATTTGTGTTGCAACAAGTGAAGATGCACTCACAGCTACAAGAACCAGATCCACTTTCTCTGCAGGACGATGATGATCATCATGATCATGAAATACAGGATCCATTAGCAAATGTAGATGATTACACAAATTTCATATTAGCTGATTAAAAATCTTCGTGGTATTATGTTTCTTGAACAAATTTTTACTGAAGACTGTAAATAAAGTTTTGCAAATTTATGCAAACAATTGTCTTTGTAAGGGAATCACTAAACATGTAATATTTAGAAACGTTGCATTTTTAATGAAACCACAATTGGTTAATCATAAACCATAAATGTTTTTATTTACTTTGATATCGTTTAAATTTGCTCACACAGTACCGCTAGCGACTGCAACAGATTTTAGGCTTCTTAGATAGATACATACGTAATATTGATGATGTTGTTCATGATCATGATGACGACTGAATGAGAACTGGTAAATTTACCGTGAAATGAAAATGAAACTAAATTTATAATCACACCACATAATTTATAATACTTACAGTATTATTATTACATTATTTTTTATATTATTCGAGCAAATTCAGGAATTCTTCTGCCAATGGATAGACAATTAGAGTAGTGCCGTCAACGAGCACATCTACGGTTTTATTGTATGCGTCCTCCGAAAGTTTTTCAAGCTCGGGCAACAACTCGTCCTGGACATCAAGGTATACGTGTATGAGTTCCGTTATTTTCACTGTTGCCTCATCTTTTACGAGAGATTGGTAATAGATGGATTCTGAGATTTGCTGAAAAATGACATTTGCCTTTACCCCGGCTTCGCCAATTTTTTCAGCGAACACGGCACCAACCTGGGGATTATTCTTCGTTACAATGTTGATTATATCAAAGGCGATCTTCGCTATTTCCTGCTGGATCTCACTGAGCTTTGCTTCAACTTGCTTCCAGTCTACTGGCGCAGTTGCTAAAATAAAAATATTTCTTGATTAAACCTTTAAAAAGGTGGAAAATCAAAATGGTAAAATAAAACTGAAAAATACCTGGTGCTGCCAGCGAAACGCCAATGCAAACCAATGCCATGGTTAAAACAAAAATACCAACCTTCATTTCGATATATTGTTAGTAATACTGTAGTTTATTTAGTTAAATATTTGGTATGTATCGTAAGCGACAGTATATTGTATTGAAGAGTGGTAAAATTGGGTGTGAAAATTTTCAAATTCATTTTATTGATTATGTTTAATGCAATCTTCAGATTAATCTGTTTGAACTGATTATTTTCTACAAGGCTGCATCATGCAGCCTGCATGAATGCTTTATTACAATTGAATGTCCTTTACTTCAGTTTACTGAAATTGACATGATAAGAAATTAAATTGATATATCATGTACAAGGTACAAGATTAATTTGTCAATTGTATCATATTATTCTCATTGCCATTTTGTCACCACAAAACGGACAAAGCAAACAAATGTTTTACATTATGAAAAAAATCAAAAGGCAAAATTTATCACTAGTTCTGTATAAAATTACTTTTAAGCTGACAAAATTCTGGTTTCCTGGTATGCGTCGAAAGTGTTCGCTATGATTAATTTTGCCAGTATTGTATATGTGTTGTATCAGATAGAACAAACTAATGCGAAATACTTTTGTTATTCTATTTTTTAAACCATTCAGATTGTACTTATCGATTTTCTTTTAATATTTTTTGCTGGCAGCGTGGCTTTGGAGATCTTGTCAGTTTGGAGGAAGATATTGTCGCTACAATTTGGTGTAGTATGAATAGATACTTATAGGATTTTTCATGATTCTCATGTGTTGTTCACACTTTGATACATATCTGACTTCGTAAAACGGAGAAAAATATTCAACAATGCAACAGCAACAACTCTAAACAACAAGTGTAAATAAATAATTATGCATTAATCAATGAATTTTACGCTATTTTGTGTTTTAGTGTCATTGTCGCTTTACTACTTTGTTCGAATTTTTAACAGGACATTACAGAATGGACACTATTTATCATCTATGGTACAAACTAAGTAAATTATATTGTGCCTAATAACTAAACAGTATAAAAAAATAAATTAGTTGATTTTGTGAGTTCGTTGATGTTTCTTTAATCTATATGAGGTTGTGTAACTTTTTTCACATAGATTACAGGAAAAACGTTCTCCTGTGTGTATTCTGCTGTGTCTGACAAGTTCCCATTTTGTGTAAAGTGAGTTGCAGCCAGGGTATGAACATTTGTAAATTTTTGCTTTATGTACTGCAGTTTTGTGAGACCGCGCCCTGTACCTGGTAGAGAACATCTTTCCACACACATCGCATTCAAATTGTTTTCCTTCGTCGGCTTCAACACCATGAATCCTGTTTTTATGATTTGTTAGGTCATGACGGATTTTAAATTTTAATGGGCACTTTTAACCGTGTGAGAGCGTAGTATATGCCTTGTCAGTGTAACTTTTTTTATAAATTCCCTTCCACATGTGGAACACTTAAACGTTCTATGACCACCATGATGAGCGAGATTCACATGATCCCTTAGTTCCTCATTACCGCGGAATGACTTTCTGCAGATTTTGCACAGGATCAACTTCTTTCGTCTTCCGTGAACTTTTGTAACATGGTTAGTCCAGGAAGTTAGTTCACAAAATTCCTTCATACAAATACGACAAGTGTACGGCTTTTCGGAAATGTGACGTAGCAAATGGTTTTCCAGGTGGTAGTTTCTTGTACATATTTTGGAACAAAATGTACACGGATATTTGAGTTTTCCTTCAACTTTCACTCGCAAAAACCCATGACTATTTACTGTTTGGCTACGACCCGGTTCCACAGTGTAAGTTTTTCCCGGTGTATATTCTTCAATATTTTTGCCTTCTCCGGTCACAGTTGAAATGGCTTCTGTATCCTCTGCCTTTATCCGAAAAATATTTTCGTCAAAATTGTTAATATTTATGGAATGTTCATGATCATTGCTTTTTATGTCGTCGGGATTAAAATTGGGTAACGGTGATGGAGCATTTGACATATCTAGATCCACCTCTTCGACCACTTCGTGTTTTATTGAGTTGCAGTTAATATGGAGGTTGTACTGATCGGGGTTGCCATCCTGTAGCTTTTTAACAATAACCCTGGGAAATCTCTGTTTTCGTTTTTGCTCCACTATTTAAAACAATAAAAACACATAAGTCTATGACAAATCAAATCACTAAAGTCAATTTCAATACATATTTAAATATTTTATTCTAATTATGATGTGTTGAAATTAATACTGTAAAGCTTTACCCATTAGATGTAAGTCAAATAACGAGGGTGAAATTTCACCTCTATTCTTGATGTCAGCACATTTTAGTTTGGTTGAAATTTTATCCAGTATTCTGAGCAGTTCTAATTCAAGTAATTCAAAGCCCTCGTATTTACATATCGCAAAATGCTTGGACATCCGGACCACATTGATCACAGCATGTTAAATTTTCTGTTTGTAAATTTATTGGAACATATCTGGAAACTAGTGTGCTAAATTTCGAGCACAAATTCCTTCTAGAATTATTTTTTGTAGAGAAAGTATCCCCTTTAACCAAAAACGTGTCTAATTCGGTACGGAGAAGGTATCTCAAATACTCAAGTGAACCATTGAAACCCAGATTTGTACCGTATAATACATATTTTACTTGGTACTCATTTAGTGCATTTGTCACCTTAAGAAAGGTACGTATTTGGGTTTTTTGAACCCAGATACGTACCTGAACACACCTAAACGAGTCGGTACAATGCACCAATGAGCGTTGCTTAATATACTAGCGACCGTTGAATGTACTAATTGATTTGGTTCTTAGAAGGTTCGCATCTAGTTCATATGCAGTACAATTATTTAAACCGTTTGGTACAGATTTGCTTCAGTTTAGTATTTATTGTTTTAAATGCAGTTAATTCCGTTACCAACACAAAATTGTGAAATTAATTAATAAATTGGCGATATTTGAGTAAACTTCTACAAACAAAAAACTAATCTTAGTTCATTATAAATAAACATATGCTTATTATAATTATTAGTAAATTATTGATATTGATAGAAGCTCGAATACGATGTCAGCTGATCCTTATGCTGATTGATCCCTATGAAACGAAACATTTCCAGTTTATTTTTGTACGGATTGCACTAAATTTAAGTTTATGTTTCTAAATGCCATCCTTACTTATAATTATTTGACGATCGTTGATGTGCTCGCTTCAACCAATACTCAACTGCCCTTTCAACATCCTTGTCGCTAGCTGCGGCACCTTTGGGTTGTTTTTTTACTCCGTCTAAAATTGAAGTTTTCACAATTTTGTAAATTGATATTTTTTTTTACAATTAACTTCGCAAACGCCAAACATAACATCTATGATAATCATCTTCATTACCGCAAATAATACTGAATATGCGAGTTGCTCTGAAACAGCGCTTTTGGGTTCCTTCCTTGTTTTTCTTCCCCGCGATGCTGAAAAAGCCTTGTAGTTCGTCAGTCATCAACCAAGCGACAATTCGATGTGTAATTTGATTTACGCTATCTCCTCCGCGCGATGACAACATACAAATCTATAAAACCAAAAGCACATTTAATTTACCTTATTGTGCGCCATAACAACACTTATACAAATAAGTAATGATGATAATAATATTAAAGTTAAACCAATAAAGCTCGTTTCCCAGCGTCCTTCATTAAATCTTCAAGTGAATCAAAT
Source organism: Cyphoderus albinus (assembly GCA_021029165.1). Classification (NCBI taxonomy): domain Eukaryota; kingdom Metazoa; phylum Arthropoda; class Collembola; order Entomobryomorpha; family Paronellidae; genus Cyphoderus; species Cyphoderus albinus. The sequence continues at coordinate 6,934 of VYYJ01002823.1, read as the reverse complement.
GACTGCATGGTTGAAAGTGGGAACGAAAACGCATTCAACTCCGAAGCTTCCACTGGCTGAGTCTGACTTGATTTCCCCTGAAGCAGTGTCCGTTGCATATCAATAACGAGATCAACCTTGGCAGTTAGAATCTCTATTTGAACTTGGAGGGCTTGCACTTTTTCAGATAGAGAACCACCTATAAAATTAAAACAAAATTGCATTGCAAAGTTAATTGCAAGTTAATAAAATATGTGCATGCTAATTTTTGGAGTGTAAAAACTAACTTGAGTTTTCTCGAGATGTTCCAGCTGCTGAGAAGTTGTTAGTTGTAGCTTGTACAGCAGTCCTTTGCTGACAAATGGCAGATAATGGTTCCACTGTAAAATAAATTAATATTTAAATTTGTATGCTATGTAATGAAATGTTATTAACTAATTTCATATACAATTTTGAAAAATTTTCACCCAAACCTTTGTCCAATACTTGGCTTTGACTTGACATTCCATTGGTAGACGCAGACTGAGCTGTCACTACTTCAATTTGGCTCGCGTTTATAAAACCAGCTGATTGAATCACCGGGAATTGAGGTGCCTGTGTAGTGTTGCCTGTGTTTGACTGCATATGTTTTTTAAAAAATTCAGTCAAAAAAGTCAGTGGAAAAATAGAAATACAATCAAATAAAAATGTTCAACGAAGCACACTTTAATTAAGGCTTACGTCACTCAATGATGATACGGCAACAAGCAGCGGTCTTGGCACCGAAGGACTGGTTATGTTTGACACATCTGGAGGGGTTGGAGGCGGTGGAAGGGAAACTATCCGGTGTGCACTTTTTCTTTTCCGTTGACCAGTGGTTGGAGTCTCTTGATTTCGGCGAGTTGTCTCGTCCTCACTGGATTCCCCCTCGACATCCGATTCTTCCGTGGCACGTCTTCGCTTTCTTAATTTTGTTAACTCCTCTTCGGATGACAACTCCGAAGCATCCAGTCTTGTCTGTGGCAAATTTAGCTTTCGTCGAGCTTTATCAAAAGAAGCTGAAATTGCAAATTAATCAGTTAGTAATATGATTCTGGTCAAGATGTTCTAAAGATATCTAAGAATAACAAATATTGAACTTACAATAATATTTTCCACCAATTACATGAACTTCAAAAACCGACCAAGAGTTTGCATCCGGTAAGGCGCCATTTCGGAGTGCGGCATTTAACTTTATATTGTCTTTCCAAAACGGCGGCCAGAAACACTTATTTTGGAACAACCAAGTTTTATGAGCCACAGCAATAGATGGCTGAGGACCCACAAATTCCACAACCGCGTACATCACTATTCTTCTGTTGTGTGTAGTATTGGAAAATAACAGAACTGATTTGAAATTGGTAGTAATATTCCCTTTGATTTAATTTTGGATGACGTAACTTCAACTTCAGAAGCGAATCTTACTAAGTTAATTCCCAGCAAAGATGATGTGCAAGGTTGCGTGTACAAATTATTTTCTGTAACAAATAATTCACTTTTCACAACAAACCCGTCGCTGAACTGAGTAATGTCTTTTATTTTAATTATTGTGTTATTCTCTAGTTGAGCAACGTTGTCTCCGTCAGTCAGACTAATATCAAATTCCTTTAACAATCTTCCTTCCAGCCTATCTTTTTTACTGCACTGTGAAAAATTAATAGATTGTTGTTCAAATATTCTATTGTAAATTTGTTCTAAGGGCCTATTGCCGGAGCGAAGAGATTTTTTAATTTTACCCAAATGGTTTTCAAATTTAAAAGTGCTAAAATTGTCTAAGACACCAAAATATTCGCTATCGTCACTCAAATGTATTAGACTATGTACGTTGTATGAAATGTTTTCGGGGCCATAAAGTGTACTAAACGTCTGCACAAAATAATGTAATAGGTGACGTGCATACTTCAAGTACTTTGCTTGAAGTTGTTTGCTACATAATACTGTTATTGCTACATGCAGACAGAGAAAATGGCTGTAATATGGTTCCGGAAGTATGTTTTGAAGAACAAGAGGGCCACTGTATAATAGAAATGTCCGAAATTCAGTGGCTTTCCAATTCTTTAAATGAGAAAAACTTCGTGGTTTTCGTGCAAAATTTTTAGAAACAAATGGCTTCAATGAAATGAGCCGCTGTGAAATTAAGTGCACTTGTTGAGTTGATAAGCGAAACACCTTAACATTTCCGCGGATCCATAAATTAATTAATTTACGTACAACTCCTAAACAAACAAGATGTTGATAGTCGAGTGGAACTTGTTTAACTACGTCAATATTTAATTTTAACAGTTCTGAATCAATTTGCAAATGATATTCCTCGTTGTGTTTTAATCTAAACGAGTTATCTGTTCTAAGTCTGCAATTCAGTTCTGGGAAAATTATTCGGTGCAAAACATAATCTCCTTCTATTTCACATTTCTGGCAACCAAAGTATCCTGTATGGCCCTTTACATTTAATACAAGTGCTCGAGCAGGAGCATCACAAACAATAGAATGCACATTCACTTTTAGAATTTGACCGTTTGAAAGTTTGATTGATGATTTAGGCTTATCACAACCAAAATAAAGTCCAAGAACAAAAGGATTGGACGACGGCAATTCGACGATGTGAGCAAGAATTGGCCAAAACTGTTGATTGCTGCTCTTAGATATTGGAAGGCCGTCTATGTTTAGAGATAAATGAATGGCGTCAAATGATTGACCTTGTTGGCCTAATATAACTTCTAAGGTATTCTTCAGCGGAAAATGACAGTACTTTCCTGGTGGAATTATGCGTATAGGTACACTTCTAGGAGTCTTTAACAAAGTTCGGAAATCGATGGGCAACTCTTTAAAACAATCGTGGCTGCGTAATGTGACTAATAATGAGGTTAATGCGGTCCCTTTTATATTATTTTTAAGTGCCCAGTTTGTTAATTCGTTTTTTATATTAAACTCTTCACTTGGCACTACCGGTACAATTGAGTAAGATTCAGTTATTGACTGAGGAGGTAATGCGTCTGGTAAGTAATTTTCACAGGAGATAGAACTGGCTAACTGAAAAAAACTGATTGGTTCTGCAGAAGGTTCTGGTTGTGGAGCAGATTCAAGGTTGTTAAAATACTTTTCGGGACACTTTTTAAAGGCTAAATTAATTCCACACACTTTATTCTTTATCTTTCTTCTCGAATTGCGACTAATTTTCTCGCCACCTATTTTTGGCATTGTTTTGATGATCACACTGATGATGATGAACTAAAAACCCACAATAACTAAAAGTGGATAGACGTGATGGCATGATACATGAAAGGATGAAAAATTGAAATTCGCGCAGAAAAGAAATGTGAATGGTACTTTAGAAACCCAGATTCGTACCAAATATACTGATACTACAAAGTACCAATTCTCCAGAACACAGTTTTCGTTCATCTTGTACTGTATTAGTCGGTTCAAATCTGGTTCCTTCTCAACTAAATTTTGCGGTACTGAATTTGACTCAGGTCGTACTTGAATTATTAGTATTTATATGGTGGCTGGTTAATAGGGATCTGTTTCGAAGTTTATCATATTTTGGCAAAAGATGCAAAAACACACACTACTATCCCTTAGCTGCTCCATCATATATATTCTGAAATAAATGTAGAAGTACAAATATTTTTGAATTCAAAACGACAATTTTTTATGTTATATGAAAACTAAGAATGGAGCAGTAGATGACAATTTTCAGCTGCTTTCTAAAACACTGTATCTCTTCTTAATGATTTCTCCACAACTACAGCTCTTGAAGCAAGAAGATTTGAGCGGGCATTGAACACAAAGCTAACATTCACAGAACAGTGCATTTCGATATTTTGATGAAGTCAAAGCCGGTTTATGTACATATGTAACTTCTAACTATGAGTTTCACTTCATTTTATTTTCCATGAGCCAGTTCATGTTTTCATCAACTTTACATCCAATTGTAAATTTATTTCTATTGTAGCTGGATGAGGGCAAGTACCACCGATCCGACATAATGGCGTAGATATAGTTTTATCAATTCTTTATAGTGGTGGTATGCTTATATGTCTCAAATTGAACCCATTTGATAAGCCTTTCATTAATAACATGGTTACACAAACATTCTATCCTGAGTGGTGAACAAGCAAAGTAATCAGTAGTCTGTAAATAATGCATGTGGCTGATTCATTTTATTCAAACATAAAATTTAAGGCGGTTGCGATCTCATCAATCCACTGGCTAAGTGGCTAGTTGGGGTAAAAAAAGAAGTGCTAAAACAAAGCTAATATAATAAATTAGTGTTCATCAGACTAAAATGATTATTGTTTATTGCAGGCTCAGGCTGGGCATTTAAATATGTACTTCAATGAATATCAACAAACCATTAAAAAACCATTACAAAATGGACAAGCGTATTTTAAATAACAGAATTAATTAAATTTAATTACAAAAATTGAAACCGCCTGCTGTGGCTAAACTAAAAAATACTCGTACATTTCCTATAAATAGATGGAGCTGGTAAATGACCTCAGTGGAAATGTGCAAAATTTAGCAGAATATTTATTATAAAGGGATTAGTGGAAGATGTCAGTATTTAGAGGGAAGAACACAAAAATTGTCTACTTTGCTGAATTTAGAATTTTAACCATTATGAACGTATTTACTTATTTATTTATTGACAATTCTAGTTTGGAAAAAAATCCGTTAACCGGGAATGCACAAAGCGCCAAACGTCATTGATAACGTGTTTCAGCTCCTTTTCACTCACTTGAATGTTCGAGGGTTGCAAATTTTGATACCTAGAGAGAGAAGTGAAATTGCCAATGTTGGACCGGTTAGTAATTCCACATTTTTTAAAATTGCGACATCAGTCGAGTTTTCAAAATATAAAATGCATCAAGGTAAATATTTCCGGTTCATTCTTGGGCTTCGGAGAATTCGGATGAGTCGAGAAGTAATTGAAATTCTTTGTCATAAATTCACACCAGTAAATTTATTTCTTAGGTGTTTATTCACGTTACAATTTGATTTCAATTTTTTTCGAACAGGGTCATCAGTCATCATCATGATCATGAACATCATCATCAGTATTCGTAGAACAACAAATTGTCCGTCAGATAGCATCAAAATGGGTTTTTGGGAGTTTGGTCTTGGTATTATTACCATAATTCCTTGTGTAAAAAATTAAGGGCATGCTGAGAACAAATATACAAACAAACAAAAATATACATTTATTTCAAATACTTTTATACTAAAAATTGTGCCCAACAATTGAATTAAGTGTAATTTTGTAGTATGAAATTATCAAAATGTTCTTTCTGATTAATTCTTGATGACAATGTTGATAATCAATTTAGAAAGTATCATTTTCTTCTGCAATTATTTTTTAAACGATCTACTGAAACTAGACATGGGACCTAGTCCACTAGTTTTATGCAACAATCTGTATCAGATACAAAATGGTAAACTTGATTATTTGTGGTCTGATGCAATTTCTTCAAACCGACTCAAGTGCTCGACCTCAGGTCAATGACCTGTTTACCACTGCCCAATATGATTCGACGGCACAAGGAACAAATACAATTTTAGAGTGATATTAAAATATATTTTGCATTTTTGCAATAAACCGATTACAAGTTAAATCTATTTTATTAGATGCTGTCCTTAAGGGCATATTACTAGCCAGCGGAGATATTGTATAATTTGAGCGTCAGTTTGAGATTGAAAAACTTGCAAATTGGTAATTGGTTATTTTAAGAAAATTACTGCTGGGTCGTCTCAGAAAATGATCCCAGGAATTTTTTTTTCATCATCGTCATGGTCATTTAATTATTTATTTTGGTCACTCAATTTCCGTTTTAGGGAGGCAGGTCGACCTTGACCAGGATTTACCTCTCGATGTTTTAAATGCAGCATATGAGTTTCTCCATGGGTGGATGAATCTGTTTTTTTTTCGGTCCAGAATCCAGCTTATTATCTAGAGCGACATTTGATCTTGGTTATCTTGAACCTGGGGAGAATCTAAATTTTGGAGACAATTTTCATTTCATGAGATTTATCTTCCGGCCTCTATCCTGACAACCATCTGCTTGCTGTACCTGTGGCTCTTACCAGACCTGAAGCCTACCTGAAATCTGGAGGCTGTGCTGGCCTGAGTGAATCACTATACAGGTGTAGATGTAGAGTCTTTGGTAGCCTCCACGTGGTGCCTGCTAATATTTTGTGGCCACGCGACGCAATCCTTGACAATGTCACCAGGAACTTGCCACGGGTCACTGGAGGGGGCCTACGTGATTATTTTCGGTTGTTGAGTGAAGCATCAATACTTCTAGACAAATATACATACATTCTAACGAGTCCTTAGTAGCGATCAATGTTTTGAAAGCAATTTTGAACTCACACACAATGTGCATAAATCCTTGCACGGTGATTTATTTATTTATTTACTTATTTATTTATTCAGTGTTTTGAGTACTACATATAATATCAGTGACTACGAGTAGCATCATCTTTTTTCTAAAATCAACAAGTTTTGTCATAGACTCACAATACTTTCTACGAGCTTACAATCCTTCAAAATCTATAAGGCATGCTTATGGCCAACCAGTATTAATACCAAAAATCCACCTTTTACTACTCACTAAACAAATATTTGTTTCTATTTTATACTAGTTTTTGTTTGCTTACACTACCGAAACAAGCCAGCCACGGCCGCAACTACAAAGTCCTTACAATTCCAAACAAAACAACAGTTATAATTCACCGCTATTTGTACAATGCAGCATTATGTCGCATGATATCAAACTTATAAAACATTTCCACATCTGCTCCATCCAACACTGCTTCATCCCTATGTACATTTTCTTTTTGATAAAGTTAATGGCTTGTGGCTTCGGCTTCAACCAGACAGCAAACCGTTTACAATGTCGCTGTTTGTAGGTAAATGTTAACAAATCAAGCGATT